>CM042755.1:23440459-23467447 GCA_022496165.2 Catalaphyllia jardinei
TGAATTATTTCATATACACCTTACATCATTTCACTCCTTACGGGAGATATGAACTCACTAAATTGACCTTGCTCCCAATGTGTGGCTTCATAGCTCAGTTGGCAGAGCATCGCACCGGTATCGCGGAGGTCATGGGTTCGAATCCCGTTGAAGCCCTGATTTTTTTCAGGCTTCTTTCCAATTGCTTAAATTGGAAAATTTACTGCGAGGATCATACTTCACTTGCACCTTCAGTTATCTTCGAAAGTCGTCGGGAAATCTTCGGAAATCTTCGGCAATCTTCGGAAGCCATCGGAAATCTTTGGGGATTTTCGGAAGTCTTATGAAAACTTCGACAATCTTTGGAAGCCGTCGGTAAACCTTCGGAAATTCAGGTTCCGTGGAGACGAAAAATCTCACGCATTTTACTGAAAAAAGTTGCCAGGTATATAATTTCTCCTTCGCAACCTGATAACACGTACTCAACCGTACTCAAACTTCTCACTAACAACTGCATTAACATGCATTCTAAAATCAAACGATAACTTATTTGCCCTTACCACTTCATAAAAAGTTCTTTAACTTCCGAAGACTCAAAACCCGGGAAAGTTTTGTTTGAAACATACTGGAACGTAAAATTCTTCTCGTCGTCCGCCATTTTGATTAACAGGGCATGATGGGATGTGTTTGTGTCACTTTAAACCGCTGACTACAAGGCTTCAGGATACCGGGCCGAGCCGAGCTACCAAGCCGTAAGTTAGGGACAGAGTTTTTCCCCTTCGATTTACGGCCCAAGCGCGAAGCGTAGACCGGCCAACCCCTGGTAAAGGAAAATCTGGAGACCCATGAAAAAAATCTGGAGATTCTACAAAAAATAATGCGATTCTATTTTTTCCCCTATCAAACCCCTTTTCCATCGAGGGAACTAGACACCAACCTCATTCCCAGGGCCTACTCCCCTATTAGAATGACAGACAGACACGGAAAAAAAGGATAAGTTATTGAACACGAGCAAAACTCGCAGCTCGGTACAAAAAAGTAGTAGGTACAGTACTTTTCTTTATTAGTTTATCTCTTTATGGCACTAGCATTCCTCGTGAATATTCCACTTTTATTCAACAACTTAATCTATTTCATTTCAGGATGATTTTTCCCAAAAATCCGTCAGATTGGGAGCCTTGTCGTGAGATCGTGAGAAATGGCAAAAAGTCGTGAGACTCACGGCAGAACCGTGAGAGTTGGCAGGTCTGGAAGCGCGCGGGCCATAAATCGTAGGGGGGGGGGGGGGGGAAACGAGGATCCGAAACTTACAGTACGGACCGAGAAGACGAGGTCAGTAAGATATTTATTTGTCTGACGAATACGGCAACGATTTTTATCCATGAGGAACGTATTCAAATTTCTGAAGCAGGTCGAAAGCAAAACGAGTCAATTTGAAGTCGTTTTTAAGTCGTCACTACGCTCTATCACACAATTTAGGGTAAAAGAAGGTTTTAAATCTTTACTTGTTAATTAAGTTAAGAAATATTTTAGTGGGCCGTGCGGGAGAGTATGGCCCGCTAAATTGACCAATCACAGCGCGCGCACTAACTTAGAGATAACATTTACATTGTTAAGCCTTTTTGTTCTCCGGACAAGTGTTGTATTTTACTCATTTTCATGTTGTAATTTAGCAATCCTGAAGAAACGCAATCAAAATACATGTAGTCCACGTTACTCTGAAACTTTTTCTTTGATTTCGGAAGTTTTACTCCTCGGTTTTTCAGCAGTTTCTAGCACGTTTGGTACTAGTCACGTGATGTATATGATGGTCTTAAGGCGGGGGTACACGTGAAGGCTGTTTTGACGTCGCTTCACACGACCTTTCTGCCAATATCTCGGTCACGTTTCAAGCAACGCTAAATCTCTAAGCTTATAACCATAACCACAGTTTGGCGGTTCTGTCTTAATTTTTGGGTGATATTTGGACATTTTGGGAAAGAGATATTTTTCTCAAAGGATAGGTTAAATTGAGGAAAATATGAAATATTGAAGATTTGATGGATTTAATTGGAAAATTGAAATTTAAAGTGAAGAATTATTAGTCGGATACCAAACAGTTCTACCAGCCTGGGGCTCTCATTTGCGGTGGTCAACTGTCTGGTAGTGTTTCCAACCCCATGTTTAATCCTAACAATTCCCTTTTAATAGTACTTCAAATTTAGTCACTCCTATTCCGGCGTGTACCCCCGCCTTAAAAAGCGAAGTCCAAAACCAAGCGGAAGCCTCCGTTTCTATATTATCCTAATTGCCGCAAAAAGTTTTGTTTTTCCAAAAAGAATCACTATAATCGCAAAAAAAGAATTGAATTACCGCAATAGTTTTCATCTTATGCTCTAGTGAGCGAGTGAGGAATCCTTGCTTTCAACGAAGATTTTAGTATTAGTTTTGGTAGTTCAAAAATAGTTTAAAGTTTAGAAGGTATAGGAAATAAAATGCTGTTTCTCCCAGAGCGGGACGCCCCATCGGTGGATTGAGACCGGGTTATTAGTTGGTCAACACTGTATTCAGCTCGCGCAAAATTGCAAAATGGGCAATAAATTAATTGACTAGAGACCCGCCCTGTTCGTGTACAATAAATTTCGTACCTGAATACCAAGTTTATCGTTAGAAATGGAATTTAAAAATTCCATTCAAGTTAGGTTACTTATCCATGTATGTAGCTAATTTGTTTCGCTAGGATGTTTTGTGAATGAGTTCATCACGGTTTTATCGGGATTCTTCGCGAAGTTCAGATATCTGAAATGATTCGCACATGTAACATCCAAAAAAGGAGTTATACGTCCTCAGTTCCACTTCTATTACGTCACATTTTGTCATGGTGTATGAATGTGCATTTTATTAATTGGCACGTATCCGTTTCAAGGGTTTAATTGGTTTGTTATGCAGTGCGCAGTGCAGTAGATACTACGTGCAGACCTCCACGCGTGACCAAAACAAGTTTCAATGACGCAGTGATGTAAAATAACCGCCGTATTTCACAGTACGATTGTCATAACATAACTATTCCGTCACCAGCCTCATTATTCATGTTGTATGCGGTACATGCCGTTTATCCCCCCAGGGCTGTAAAGGCTTAATCAACAATTTTATAAGTGTTTTCCTTCATCAAAATGTAAATTTGTAATTCCTCGTTTTGAAAATCAGTGTACTGACAGGTAATAAACATTAAAAGCAAACAGCGACAATGCATCTTGCTTTCAACACCGCTACATAGTGTAAAAATAGCATAGAAACTAAAAACAACTTGAACTGAATTTCTCGTGGGAAAAGGAAGAGCATTTTGTGGCGAGCGTTCATGTTTCGGTTGACCAATTCAAGTGAAAAGGTCAACAGCGCTTTCTACTGTACTTACTAAGTGTATAAATTGCATAAAACCTGATAAAACATCTTGGCTGTTATACACTGGAAGCAATAAATTGTCATCAAAACCGTTAGTATTGGAATACCGCTTTCAGCAGAACAGTCTTCTTGTTTGAAGCATAAGTTTCAGGGAGTTCTTAAACGGATTATTTTATTTTCGACCTTTTACGAAATTCAATAGCAGATGAACCACTGATATTGATCAATCACCTAAGTGTGATCATTTTCATGGCCTGCTGCCCTGAAAAACGTGACTTGACGCTTCGAGCTTTCCACGCCGGATTTCACTCTTTTTCACGATGACAGCCGGACCATACAACAAGAACTGGAAACAAGGTTCTATAGTCACTCCGTGTTCTGGAGATAGTCCAGTTCATATTCAAGATAAGCAGGTCGGGATGGGTAGAAATCTATCTGCGGCTTGTGTCAGGCAGACAACAAACAATACTCTTTATTTTCTCTCAAAAGATTCCGTCTAAGACGTGTTTTGAAATAGAAGCGTTCGTCTTCCGTTATGGCGGTTTTATCCGTCGGTGAAAATCAAATCCTTTAGAACCGGATCAAAAACTCATCCAGTACAAATCTGCTTTTGAAAGTTAAAACACCGACTGAACTATCTGATTTATAACCCAGATGATGTAATCATACCTTGGTATTCATCGTTGGTCAAGATAAATAACCGTATTTTCACCTGGGCCAGCAAGATAACGGAGATAACAGACCGCGATGGCGCAAGTCAAATGTTCTGTACTTTACTTTGGCGCGAAGGTAAAAGTTTTTTGCGGGAACTCCAACAAAGCGCGAGCGGCCGCGCGCAATATCCGTTTCTTCTAAGTGTTCACAAGATACACTTTACTATTGTCAATTGTTCAATTAGTCTTCGAGATACTCCATTCTTTGCGACTATGTAACCTATACAAAATAAGTTAATATAGTATCTCACGGTGTCTGGTTTGGGGCCGGTTTGTATGAAAAAAATCTGTAGAATAAACGATTTCACCGCGGAACAGTGAGAAATAAAATAGTGTCATTATAAAGACTGGAAAATCTTTTCTTGACAAAAAATGGCCGGCCGAAAGTTCTGTTTTGATATGTACCGTGCCTTTCCCACTTGACGTCTGTAAATCAATTTTAAACAAGTTTCTTGCGTTGAAATTTTTTGCAGCACACAGTTGGTTGATTAATCAATATCACCACTATTTCAGGTGACTTACTCGATCATGTGATATTTTTCAACAGAGTGCAATGCTGTACGCGTGCAGGAGTAATTTGAAAACACAGTTTATTTCCCCGCTTTGGCCTTCCGTCCACACTGTACTAATCTGTGACGAAAACGCAGCTCGAAAACGTTCTCAGTTTACACCCGAGGAAACTGAGTTACAGTGTGGACTTCAAAAATATTAAGAAAACGAAGCTTTTCGTGAATAATGACATAACGAAAATCACGATATTCCCCTAGCTGTCCGAGTTGGTTTATTAATACTCAAACACAACGAATGCAAAATGACCGGTGATTGTCATGTTCCCTGCATGTTGTGTTTTCAAATTCCCCCGGCATAACATGGACGGGGCCCGGGGGTGGGGTACTTAACAAAGTTTAATAAGGGGAGGCTCCCCCTCGAGGTCCAACCCCTTACCCTTTTGTATACCATTTTGGCAGAAGAGAGGTACCCCTTTTCTATACTTTTTATTGAACAAAGGTACCCCTTTCACACACGTACTTTAAGAAGTCTTGTTCTCATTTTCATGTAGGGCGTCTATTCGAAATATTATAATCAAGCCCTTTAAATACCTAAATGACCGATTTCCCTACCCTTTTATAAACCCCAACTTTTGAAATCCCTACCCTTTTATATATCTGAAGCCTGAAAAAGGTACCCCTTTCGGGCGGAGCCTCCCCGTATAGGCCATTATAGAGAGTACCCCCCAGGGGACGGGGCAAGAATAAACGAACTCAAACGGAGTTGGTTTTTTCATCGCTGATTTCAAAAAGATTGAGCTACGTTTCCCCGGGGCGTGTATAACACATTCTCCAGGTCGCGATACTTCGTCTTTAAGTTATTGGCTTGGAGTCAATATTTTTTTCCAAAAATAGTTCATTTTCTGTAGTGTCTCCGATCGCGTGAATATCACAAGAGGCAAGTTTGGTTGAAAAACTAGTTATATTGCAAAACGAGTTTGTCCCGATATTTCCTCCAAGTGCTATCGCAGCCTTGTCTAAACAAGCAGGCAATATCTTTGCTTTATACATTATCTAATGTCGTTTCTGTGTCGTCGCATTCGTTATTTGCGATAAAAGCTGCGCGCTTGCTTGAATAGATAGTTTTAATAGATAACAAAACGCGCACGAGTGGCAGATCTTTTACGCGCGCGCCCATTTTCTCCTTTCCTTTCTGTGATACCTCTGTCGTCTCTTTTCAAGTCAACAATCCGTGCAGGAAGCTCGAAGCTAATAATGGATCACACTTTTGTGTACAGCTTGTATTGACAGACTTTTACCTTCACCATATTAAATTCTCAAAGCACATTATTTATTTACAGTGCACCAATTACTATGGCCAGATTCCAAATTTGATAAACTGGCGAACAAATCGCTAAAAGAAAGCCGATCCGCTTTCTGAGATAGACCACCTTTGATGTGCTACTGCGATCTAATCAATTTGAATCCAAACAAACATGTTTTGATGGAAAAAACAAAAAGAGAACCCCGAAAGTGGAAAGAAAACAAGTTCGCGAACTGGGCAAGAAAAAAGATAGCCATGTTATCAGACTGTGTTAATTTATGAAATCTGTAAACATTGCTGTTGCAACACTGAATCATTCTTTCCCATCTCTGGATTCTTGAGAACAATTCTTTTCAGTTTTCACAGAAGCAACAAAACTTTAAGTAAACTGGAGGAAGTTCAGAGTACTTTTAGCTTACAGATTGTGGTTTGCGTCTGTTCGTGACTGTTTGACAACTGTCATTACCAAGCTCTAATGTATTGTTCATTGTTCAAAGGTTTTCCCGGTATCGTGGGAAAAACCGTTGCCATAACGACTGGTCATCATACCTCCCGAAACTACTGCCACACCATGCAGCCGGTTTGATATACAACAAAAAAAATTAGGCCCAAACACATAAAGCTTGTTCTAAAATTCGAGGCGTTGAGAACAAATCATATTACCTCTCTGGCACCTTTTTTCTATGACCGACCTGATCGATCACTAGCCCTCATTTTTAGTCGTTCACGGTAGTTTAACAAGAACAGCAGGATACATGCAAGAAGAGGACAAAGAGTGATACAGTGCGGCTAATTAATTGGATTGATTTCGTTTTCCGAATTGAACTGTATTGTGTGTTTTGCAAAAATTCTCTCTTTCTTATTAGCCGGAAATAGTAATGCAGTTTATTCCTGCAGTATCATGATGACGCTGGGAAGACCAAGAACCTAGTCAAATATATTTTATATGGCGTTAAAATAAAGCTTAACAATCCTTTCTTGGCCAGCGTTTTCTTCAGTTTCGATTTCTGGCTTACAACTTTGCCCTCAGGAAATGACATGGTGTCGGATGCCTACAAACACAGCTTTGAACACTGTGCCTTTCATTCGCTAGCTACATGCAAATAGATTTCTATAAAACAGTAGGGACTTTGTACACATTTTGTTTTCACATTCTCTGGAAACAAATCGAGCATTTTGACTCGTTAAATTGGTTGAAAAATACGATAATTGCAATTTTGAAAAAAAAGTTCGCTAGAAGAATCACGAGTGATTATGGCAACTGCCCTGTCAAGTTAGCTCTTCTGATCGCGTGATTGCGATCTTATACCGCACGCTTTTCGCGCGCAATTTTGCGTGTTCTGTCAATGGTACATTGTTCTTCAGTGAGCTGACATGATACGATGGCCACCCACCTCTGTTGGCATAAACTGAGAAATTGAGTTTTACGGAACGTTCTCAGTGAATGTACTCTGGTCGTTGCCAGTTAGCTGATTAAATATTCGACTGATTCATTAGACGTTTCAGCGCCGAATAAGTAGTCGCGCTGCTAATTTGTCAGTTGGAAGTCTAAACCGTTGTTTTTGTAGAAAAAGTTCTAGCCCGAGGGGAAGACGATTTGAAAAGAGAAAACCGTGTGTATTATGAGATCCTGACAAACTCCAGAAGTCACTAATCGCTTCCCTGCGACCTCCATTATGGAGAAGTTCAAATTATTGAAAAGTAAAACAAAAAAAAAAACATGAGCGAAGCTTGGAGCTGTGTAATCACAGACGTCCATGTTATTTTTCTTGGGAACAATGTAACTTCCGGTGCACTGACCTGTCAGTAATAAAGTCAAGTGTTACTCATTACAAACCTTAGACGGCTGGCGACACTTTGAACAAAGGGGGAGGAATCATTAGCAACTTGGCTCAGGTCGGGAGAAAAGATTTTAAAATGCGTAAAAATCATTTATGAAAGAAGCTCAGATCAAATTGTCGAAACAAAACATTTTAGAATGTCTTTCTTTGTTAAATATAGCACGCGATACATGTATGGTGAAAAATGTTTTGGGACGATGTAAATGCAAATGAGAAAGAGGTCTATGCTGAACCCTCTGGTGAATTGTTGGCACTACGTGATCTCCCTTGTCGCCATTTGAACACAAACGACCCGGAGAAAGAGTCTATAAAGTAGGTCGGAAAACCGCGCAATAAGAAATTTGCCACAAAAGCCATTTACTGCTCAAGCGGGCGCAGTTTCCTTCCCGTGTTCTCGCTGCAATCTATCCTTGTCACATTGCAAAACAGACTCACACAAACACTAGATTCGATATTTATCGCACAGCAGCATATCAGGTGAGGCTTGTTTTCATGTAATTGGCATTGTATCGTGTACTCTAGTCCCTGTGGAGTATCAGTGGTTCTGTCAGAAATATCGCCAAAGCTGTTGAGCGCGTCAGGAACTGTCGTAAATAAAGCAAGCTGCTGAGGGTTACTTCCCGGGCATACGTTCTGGAAAAACCCAGAGAAGGCTCTGCAGCAAACTTTGGAAAAGCCCACGCTAAGAAATCTCTCCTCGTAACTACAACTTCTTACGTAGATCTCAGAAATAGACCAACACAATGTGGCCTTTCATCACTAAGCGATCGTTTGACTAGACGCGCGCGCTGATTGGTTCAAGGTTACAGTTGTTATGGCAACCAAATCTGGCGACTAATCATTACGTCACGTCCCACCCGAAAACCAGGTCCCCCGCGACGCGAGAAATAATAGCGTGTGTAACATATGTATATAATATTCCCGATACTGCCCTTGGCAAGCTTCATAACAGTTTTGACTAATTACGGCGCGAGCGCTTCAGTTTTTGATGCGTCAGTACCGTGCCACAGAAGACACACGACCTAACACAAACGCGATTCACTGACAATGGAGAGAAAGAATAGTAACTGTGTTGTCCATGTACGACAAGATTCCGATAACGACCTTGAGGCGCTCTTCCATGTCGTCAACAAGAACGCAGTGGCCAAAACGCATCCCGATCCGACCTCGTCGGCCAACTCTCTACCGATGCGCTTACGGAAACTACCTCCGTCGTTTTTTAAACAACCGCCGCTCGATGGTACTTTGTCACCAGACCAGGACACTCCAACAGGGCTGATCTCTCACTCCAGAGCGCACTCGTCGCCAGCTTCGCTAACAGTTCCCACAAGTCTGAAAGGTCCACCAAACCACTCCTTGAGTCCTGTTGTTCACCAGCGATCAACTTCCTTCGACAACACAGCTTTACTTGAGGAACCAGCCCAGATGCCGCCTGGCTGGGAAATGCGAACAACGGCAAATGGTCAACGATACTTCATGAAGTAAGACCTTCAATGCGTTAGCGTCCCAAACCTAGTGGCTTTGTGAATATCTTAACTCAACTTTAGTTAAATTACCACTTTAAATATTAAAGCACACGCACGCCGATAGAAGTCGTAAAGAGTTAATTTCTTCGCATTAGGAAGGCTCGATGTGCAAGGCGTCCCATTAGAGCATAATAGTTTTCGTATTTAAAACCGTTGCGTACTTTGTTAGTAATTTGGTGCCTTATTGTTTTCGACAATCCGGATCACCGAAACCAGTTTCCTTATATACGTGTCTTCACTACTCAATATGGCGGGTAGCCAAATTTGTATCTTACTAGAGTAAATACGATGATCTCGCGACGTTAAAAACTAAAACCGTTGTGTTCTTTCCCGCAGCCACTTTGATCAAGTAACGACATGGCAGGATCCAAGAAAATCTCAGTCAACTTCTAACCTGAACAGCATTCAACCAGCAGGCAATTTGCCTGATGGTTGGGAGCAGGCGATTACGCCAGAAGGTGATATTTACTATATCAACCACATTGAAAGAACAACAAGCTGGGTTGATCCGCGGATCGCAATGCACTGCAGAAATCAAGATAACATGCGCGGGCCGCAGCTACCTCCCGAGATGAATCGCCATCGAACAATGCAACTTCAACGTCTCCAAAGAGAACGGGAACATCTTTTGAAGCGACAGCAAGAGCTCCTGAAGCAAGAGATAAGACTGAAACGTGATATTCTAGAAGAAGGTGGAACGAAGTCTTCCCTTCTCGGAAATTTGACGCGAGAGGTGTCACTGCTGTCGGCTCAAGATCCCCCTGTGACAAGCGGAGGACATATCAGGGATGAATCGTTCGATTCTGGCCTCGGAATGGGAGGTGGAAATTACCAGTTTCACGATGTGGACATGAACGATTCGCAACCCATGTTCGACGCGAATTACAACTCTAAAGAGAGTTCGTTCCGCGCTGAGCCAGGTCGCAGACTGCCTGAGATTCTCGACAGCTTGCCAGGCACAAATGTCGATTTGGGCGTTTTGGAGGGTACAGATAACTCATCAAACATGGAAACCGACGATCTCGGAGTGGGATTGGAGTTTAACTCGGAATTTAACGACGCGGTGGAATCGGTGTTAATTTCTCCGACCAAGATCGCCGACAACTTTTTAACGTGGCTCTGAGTGTACCCAGATCATTTATAGCTCATAGTTTTTAAGGATTTTGCCAGTGACATTCTTAACAGAGTGTAAAAGTGAGTATATAGTAGCGTTATTTAGTGACCAAACCGGTTTTTTTTTGCATTTTTACATACGCGTAAGATTACTACTATAACAACAAAAACTTGTTTCGCAGCGAAACTTAAAGTTCGACTCTTGAGTCGAAATCATATAAGAGCTTAGGTTATTGTTCTAGATGGAAGGATAATTAGTAGGGAACATGTTAATTTTTTACCACAAGATTATCATAGTTTTTTCAATAAAAAGTACATGTAAATAGGAATCAAGGCACTAACGCTTTTAATGAAAGAGTTTATCAACCCCAATGTCTCCGCGCTAACCAATTTGCCTTATTCCTGCGACTTTTTTCATCGGCCGTTTCATTAATCGAATGCGGTTTTAAAATTAAGATCCTTTTCTAATTCCACCCACTAGCAACTCTTTTGTTCTTGGCTAATTACAAAACATCAAACGTGAGACTAGCAGAATGACTCTGCCATTTTACGCATATAAAAGTAATCCGTCAGCAAAACCGCTGCTCATAGCATGCTGACTTAATGTTAGCTGGCGTTGAGTCCTTTCGCAAACGCGCTTTCTCGATTGCGGCCACAAACACGACAGGCTTTTTGTTGGACGAATTTTAATGGTTCATTAAGCTGTATACAGAATAGTTGTGATAATTAGGGTAGATCTCTTGTTTTGCTGGCCGTGTTTGTACTTTAAAAAGTTGATTATTTCGGGAAAAAAGCGTCATTTCCATTCATCCAATTGAGGACATTTATGCGGTTTCATTGCATGACCGAAATTTATATAGGTTGACGCGAATAGAAACGGTGGTTCATCGTTTTCTAGCGACATAAAATTCATAAACCTAGCAACACATCGATGCTTTACCTTAATGTAAATAACATTGAACATTTTGATAGTTAAGCATTCTATTTTTACATATCAAAAACGAACCGATAGGGGTGTTCATGTTGAGATTCACACAAGGCTTAATTTGCTGACCAGGGCGGATGAAACGCATAAAGGCGCCAAGGACAAACTGGCTAAGTTTAAACCACAAAGAAGTTATAATAGTACTTTTGTTTTCACTTCCTTTTTGGCTGTAAGCCATACACTTTTCCGTCTTAAACTAGTAAAATTGAGGATTAAAAACGTTAGCGGCTCGCCTTAGCCAGAGAGATTGTTTACTTTTGTCATTGAATGCCGCCATATTCATTTGTTGCCGGTAGATCTAGGCATGAAAACCCCTTTGAAATCGATAAACAAAGTATCATTATTTTTTTACAAAACCAAAACAGCTACATTTCGTAATGTTCTTACTGAAGTGTTTCCCGGCGAAACCGTTCATAATAAAGTATTTTATTAACAACAACAAGAATGATGTTTGTAGTTGATCAGTTCGACAACACAGCCACGGCTCCTCAGGGCGAAAGCGATTCGAGAAACAGCACGACTTGAACGTTTTTGCATATGAATCGGTGAAAAAGCCAATTGATCACGTGCGATCGTTCACCTTCGGATCTTCGCTCAGGTGATTAGTGTACGGAAGCGTCTAGATAGACAAAATTTCCATCTGATTTTGCTGTTGAGCACGGATATCACATCAGCGCACAAGTGTCAATGTGAAACAGTCAGGCGAGCACAAAATGCGTTGATCAAAGCCTCAGTCAGCTTCAGACGTTTCAGCGTAGTGAAGCTGTTGCGTTATTTCGTAATCAATATTTCCGCCAAGCCACCAGCCTGTTAAATGATCAATTTACATCCAGTTGGTGGAAACGTGCAAATATGTGTATTATACAGGGTAAATACGGCTTGTACAGCCTGGAAAAAGATGAATTGGCCATGATGTCATAAAGGTGTGGGTGGGTTATAAAAAAGAAAAAAATATATAGGCTGCCTTCTTTTGTGACAAAATCCTCAATATCATCCCCCAAAAAGGAAAGTACTGAAAATTTAGATTGCAAAATAATTATATAGCGCAATTAACAAGAGATGTTCAATTCATATCTGGAGGAAAGCCCTTGCCGATATTAAACTTGCACATGGAGACCATAGGTAATGGAGGGAGACTTATCAGAGAACAGTCAGAAGAAGTAAACATGGTCAACCAAACAGTCATTTTAAATACTGCATTTCCTATTTAGCCGTAGATCTAAATATGGTACCTCTGCAATATTTATCTTAGGTTAAGTTTTTCGGGTGTGTATTTTCTTGTCTGAGCCAACACTAATCAGGCGTTTCACTTTCAAATGATGGCGAACAAAAACACTCGCGTTTTATTAGGACTGACCCGGTGACCTTAACACACCCACTTCGATCTTGATATCGCTAGCGAACGAGAAACCTCTTCTCAACCAGGTGGCCGTACACCGTCCTGTTCAACCAGTTTATGTGTGTCCACCTTCTCAGTAAAACACGTTTGGGTCCGCCGTGAGAAAATCCAGATACTATGTTATTAAACATGCAGGGAAACTCCTAGAAATTTTGCACGAAAAGGGCTAAAATTTTTTGGGGGAAAATATCCGTGTATCCGACTTGGTAAACGTGAGCTGGGTCTTTAATTTTATATGGGATTCTTCCTTCGTTTGCTACACCTATTTTTCCGTTTTGTACAAAGTATTAGCACTGTTAATCCTTCAAAGATATGCGCTTGTCCGCTTTGTTTGACAAAAGATGTCCACCTTTCATTTATAGTTTCCGGTGAGGGAGCGAAATGAAGTGTGTCCAAGTTTCTGCGTAGGAGGTCCGTGAGAGGGATGTGACCGGGCAGGCAGATTTCAACAGCATAGTATTTTAGTAATAGCTGATAAAACAAGACGGATACAGCAAATTACTCAGTGCAATTATTAAAACTGTCCACTTTTCATAGCAGGAAACCACCCATGCAAAAAATTTGTTTAGTACCAAACAAGCGGACAGTTTGATTAGTTCATGTTTGTACAGTAAGCAAAATTAAAAGTTCTTTTTAGAAATGTTTACGAGGTACACAAATTATCGTTTCAGTATCATTTTTTCCAAGTATCGAACGTTTTAATTTAGCTCTTCCAGCTCAGCATAAATAGATAAACAGATTGCGAACGGCTATTCCCGACGCATATTATGCTGTTTGACATGACGTGGTCGGCCAGAAAAGAAGTACCGTGACGCTATCCGAAAGCTAAAGCCATAAGTTCGTCTTCTCTTTTAATGGTAATTGACTCCTAGTTTTTTCTTGCCCCTTGTCGTGAGAAGAAATCAGATATCAGATGATATCGCAGTGACCTTTGCTGAGCATTGACTCAAGATAAGAGGGATCCTTATCTCATCAGAGTTGGCCCTATAACAAATGGTCACTGGACCACACTACAGTTCTCTTTGACCGCAAGTGGTCAATTTTCTGGATAAAGTTTGATATCAATATTGAATGAATGAGAAAGGACATTGGGGTGGGGCTCGTCCTACACCGCCGTTTGATACTCGAGTGGGGGGGGGGGGGGGGCGGAGATTGATAGCGGGAAAATGTATTTACAATCACTGTTTCTTTTGTGGTGAGACACTATGCTCGTTTGCTGCTTGAATTATTGTTATCTCTAAACCAGAGGCAGCCTTAACTAAAGGTGCATTGGGTAAGGGATATTTTGAATTGGATCGCGTGGAGATATGAGGATTTTGGTCGCCGTCGTTTTGCGCAAGTAGATTGCGTATAGTACAAAGTTGGTTGGGAAAGAAGTACGCTGATCGCTGATATCTGCTAGACCCATTCCACAAACCAACGAATAGCGTAGCTCCACCTTTCTGTATATAAACCTCACACAACCCACAATTCCTCGATTTGCTCCGACAAAGGACTAACGCTCGAAACGTCAGCTTCCGAATCTCTTTACGGTGGTCAATTTACATTATCAACCCAGTTGATAAAAGGCAAATTATCTTGTAATACTCCCACCGACGCAATTAACACCACAGTTTCTTTAGAAAACTTACCCCATTCCACAAGGGTTACGAAAGTTGTTGTATGAATAGAACTCGGGCTGTCGGAGAAATCAAGAGTTGAAAGAATAAAGAAAAAACGACAAATTCCCGCATCTCAGAGATCTGAGATGCCGAGGAAAGGTTGACGACGACATGAGCAAAACATTCTAGCTGTATGTGCGAGTGAAATATAACTAGCTAAGAGATTGCGCCGGATACATTCTGTCTTTCTTTTGCTGGTCTGTGGGTTCTCAGTACCACAGACGGTTAATCTATATAGACCCTGAATAATAATAACTTAAACATTTAGCTGTAAAGATTTAGAAATTAAATGTAGCTGACAAGGACTGAGTGACATTCCAACTAAGATAGAAAGAAGATAAAATTCGATAGATATAAGTTCAGTGGTCTTTCATAGACATTTATATTGTTTCAATAACAAATATAGCTGCGCTATGATTGGTCGACGTACAATGGAGCAGGGATCTGACAAACTTCTATATATAATGAAGTTTCAGGTATGATAATAAACGATATTCTTCTCGATTCTTCGCCCCGATAATGCAATATGGAAATGAACCTCGATATAATGAAAGTTTGTTATATATGCTAGATAGCGAAACTATTTTAAATCGAGGCTCCTTTTGTAGTTAAGTTGAGTCATACTTCAGGCATAGAAATGCCGTTCAAATATTATGCTTCTTTCAACAAAAAAGTTCCTTCTCAGGGACATAAAAAAATGATCTAAAATAACTTAGCCATGCTCTAAATTGTCCTCATACTCTTGGAGATAAGAGCTGTAAAATCAGAAATATTGTTTCTCTGGGCACTAAGAACGTCCGGATTTTTTACGATCTGTAGCGATATAGTAAATTAATATTAAAGGAGCTTAGTCACGGTATTTTGAGGGTTTCTTGGCCAAGTACAAAATTATCTTTACACCCTGAAAAAACATGAACCTGATAAAGGAACAAGGATGGTTAAGGATGGAGCAAATTAACACGAGTTACAAACGGCGAATTTGTAAAATTTAGCCTAAACTTTTCATGGAGGGTAAACCTTCACCGAAGAGTTTACTCAGTTGTATGTCCAAATTTCAGCGAGCATTTATCGTTTTTTCCCCGATCATTCAGCAGGGCTTAAAAAATAATTCAAGGTTTTTTTGCGTACGTGATGCAAAGCAGAATTACGTGTAAGAGCAAAAGATGAACAGGAATTTCATTTCCGTCAGTCTTCCAGCCGGAAACTTACTCATCTTCCCTGCCACGCAAAACTACCCGTTACCGCATGCAGCCGGCCATTTCGCGTGGGTTATTCGTAGAGTTTTCCTGTGTCACTGAAAAATGGAGCAATACTACTCACAGAAAGGCACGTTTTCGGATTCATTTGGCATGTTTTGTTTTTTTTTATCCGATTTTATATGCAACTCAAACACTCTTTTGATCTGTTAAATTCCTTACCGAAGTCACGCCTCTTTCTCAAAAAAAGGAAAGTACTTCTAGAAACCGCGGAATGGCGCTAATATTGTCATGTTCCAGTTTTAAAAGTTGTCGTTTCCTTCAGTGTATTAAAATAAGTAATGACTGATTAAATTCCTTTCTCTCGTGGATAATAATAGTACGGGCCACCTGTTATATTAAACGCCAGTTCCTGGAACGCAAGCTGGTTAACGCTAATCCAGAATTAAGCACTAATTTCTCTCGTAAAAAACGCTTGCTTTTTTCAGTTAAATCGCCGGCTGATGTATTGGTAGTTTAAGATCATTCAACGGCTCAGAACTGAATTGAAGGGCAAGCAGTGTAAACAGAAAACTTCACTGAAAAGTTACAGACTGAAACTAAAATTCTCAATAAATCCTGGGTTAGCGTAGTCGTGGGCTTCAAAGAACCCGGCCCTTGATGAACTGTGAAAAAGCGTGCCGGTCTCTGCGGTATATAAATATTGATTATTGGCATGATTTTGGTGTTGCTTTGCGATGATTTCTCAGCCGGTGGTTCCCAGGCATGGGTCAGGATGAATGTTGACAGAATCGTCTCCACGTTTTCAGTGCTTGTATTGTTGCAAAGTTTGGATTACCTTCTGGAGAAACCACTAAATGGTTCCTTCGCGCCGTTTCCTCGACACGCTGCGCTTGAACTGTGAGGCTGTCTTGTTAGTAAACCGACGCAAGTTTCCGCTTATTAATAACTTTCACCAAAACCTAAATATCTCATACAAGTGAGTTAATTCGAAACGAGTTTAGTACCGCTTCTGAAAAGTCTCCAGACTGTCACAATTTTTAAATTTCACAGTCTCCGTAAGTCTTGATGAAGTCGGTCAAACCGGTTTTCAACAATTTTTTTTTTATTCGGCCAAAGCTCTGATTATGAATGACATTTATGATCACCTTCAAGAAGTTTAGTCGACTTTCTCCGCTCGTCTTTACAGTCTTTATTGAGAAATTCAAACTTATATTTTCTTGCGTGATCAACACAATGGTGGTTTGTCGACACGCACTAAGCATATTATTTTCCATGTTGTGTTTTTTTTTAATTTGACACACGTCCTTGTCTTTTCAAAGTGAACAAAGCAGGCGTGGCAGTCGGGACTCTGGTGCGCGAAATGTTTACCGCAATTAAAAAAAACGATTTGCACGGGCGAAAGACCCTGTCTATATACAAAATATGGAGTTTAAAAGCTACACGTAGCATTTGTTGTGTGATTGATTGATTTTCAAACCTCTTGTTTTCGAATAAACAAGCTAATGTTTATTGATTTTTTCAATCCGTGAGAAAAAAGTCAATCTCTCGTTTACAGACCCAAAGACAAAAGACAACAGCTTTTACAGCTGTACTTTTGGAAACAACTCGAGAAATTTCTAGCCAAAATATTGATTAGAACACTGAGCTCTTTGATCAGTTAGGACGCGGGCCGATGATCAATGAATGCTTCTGTGTTATTTTTGTACCTACCCCCGGGCAGTATATGTGTTTTTCGTGGCCGCTCTTTCAGTTATTGAAGTGTTTTATTTTTGGAAAGAGGGCCAAGGTTGGCAAGATCTTTCAGCTCTGTTAATCTTCTGAAATAGAAACGCGTCTAATTGACATATGTTGTTTTATGTATCAATACAAGTCAATTATAACGTTTTGATTTGCAAAATCGAAAGGTTGTATTTACCCCCGATAAAAGCATCTGTCTAAATACCAAATGGGGCTACTGGTTTTCTTAAAAACTGCCAATACCGTTGAAAGTAGTTAACTTTATCATTGAGTCTGTCTACCAGTATGCCAGGAAGAGGATCTCGAGTTTTAATTAGATCCAGATGACAACGGTTATGTAGTCTTTGTTCCCTGCACTGTTTAGGGAGACTCAAAAGCCAGTTTAATTCAGACTAAACAAAAAAAGGGTTATCCGTTCCATTGACTGGACGGTCACGAAATCACGAAAATAAAAACCCATCTGTCAACAACTGAACTTCTATTATCGTTTGCTTTGTGTATGGCGGCGGATCCTTTTGAAACATGATGATGTCTCGCTGGGTGAGGTGATGCAGTGCAAAAATATTGAGTCAAAGATAGTTGGAAATTGAATCTAGGAGTTAAGATGGCACGAAAATATAAACGGTAGACGAGAACCATAACAGCTAAACTGAGTTAAGCGTGAAAAGTCTGAAGCACAAAATTATGCAATTGAACACACTTTAAATCTGTTCAAGAGAGTAACTGCACCCCTGAACGGATGTTTCCTTGAATGGTGTATTGTTCATAACAGGATTTAAAAACAAACCAGTGTTTATGGAAATATTGATTGAACAGAAATGTGAGATTAAAAATAACATTTGATAGATGAACTGTTCCTAGCGAATGAAATAGTGTTCCATTTTTTATGGTAGAGGAGGCTCTTCTGTTTTTTTGGTTTGTCCGTTGTGTAAGCACGAAAAAATACCCGCAATAACAAAGATTTAAAGCCATTCAGACAATTATACTCACGGGACGACCCTATTCTACACTCTTATGTAAATTCTGATGGAAGATTTAAAACCAATTGTCTTGTAAGCAGAAGATTATACTGGAAAGAATCTAATCCGAGATCTGTAGAGAAGATCTAGAGAGGTGCAATTACCAGAAACTATATTTACATTTTCTATGTTGTACTGTCGAGACCCATGCGTGTCGTGCGTGATGTCCTCGATCCACGCGCGTACCTACTCCCCTAGGCAGGGGCACAAATCCAGTGCAACACTGCTCTACTCGTTGTTCCAGCTGCGCTTTTCGACACTATGGCTAGTGAGTACATGACCGAGAGAGTCTACTCGAACAAAACAGCTCATTAAGAGGCTTTCATTCGTATTTAAGCAAGATTATCAGATCATATTCTCTTCAATTCTTTTCAGACCATGCCACAATCTTAAGATATAAACTAAATTTAGCCATCATGACGTTTCTTGAAAAGTAAATTACCTTCGACAAAAAGGCTTCCCGAAAAGAATCAGAATGGCGCCCGAACTATGCTCCAAGCTAGAGGACAATCTACATGGTACTACACAACGATTACTTTGCTTAAATATACCGCTGGCAAGAAAATGCAAGTACGGCGCAAAACCTCCAAATATGGAATTGACGTATTCAACCGTTGTACAACCGCCATTTTTGAAAAGAAAACTTCTTTGGGGTTCGCAAGGCTAAAAGTTCTGTGAAAATTACGTCGATTTATTCAGGATTTCTCGCTGGATTTGAGAGAATTAGTGTAGACGGAATAACCTTGATCATACGGTGTTTTTAGGCGAAATGGATGCCGATAATTCAGAAAATCTGGACGCGTCTGACCATCAAAATTCTTCACGTGAAGGTGGGTTGTAGATTTCGCTGTCAGTTTGACATTGAGTATACTAAAGATTATCCCTCTATTTACAGTTAACATTCCCATTTAAATGGCCATAGGAAAGTTATTTCTAGAAACTCTCATGATCAGGGAGAAATATGTGTAAAGACAGAGCATAATTAATCTTTATAGCACAAAAAGTATAGTTACACAAGGCCACACAAGTTTCCTTCTTCGCCGACCTCCTACTTGTCTGAGATATTTAAGACATTTAGAAATATTTATTTATGTCTGACTCTCAGAGGAACCGATGTAGCTTCGTTATAAGATTATATGAAAAAATCATATCGATAGACAATATCGATAATGTGAAGACATTGGGAAAGAAGGCACTAAATTAAAGACGCCACAGTGTACACTCCTACAGCTTAGAACTCAACCAAGTTTCACCGAATTGGTTGTTTAAACTTTTTCCTGATATCGTAAGCTCATTGCGTACATTGTATTTTATCGTTTGACCTCAATCTTTAGGAAGAAACAGCTCAAACTCCGCTATGGAAACTCGACTTTGTGTAGTGGGGAAAGAAAATGGAGAAAATAAAGAACTCATGCAAGCGATTGAGGTAATAAACAGATAGTAAAGTGAGTTGGAACAGTCTAGTTCAATAACCCTACAGACTGCAGGAGTATTGCTCTTCCCTCAAGAACCAGAAGGGGTTGAACCGTTAAACTGTGTATAAGACATTCATGTTTTATTTGCACCGGACCCCTTCACTCCCTGAACTCTCTCCCTCTACAGAGGACAGACTCCAACAGCCTAGTTTTTTGCTGTCAGCACCTTTGAAGTTTGGATCCAAGGGGTTAAAAATTTATTGGACAGTTTTAAATGACTCTGTTGCTCTCCATAGGAGGGGGGAGGGGGAATTGAATAACCCATTTACATAATTTTCAAGTTTATTATGCCTCCTCCCAGCTCTGCATTTACAACTGATAACCTACAGTACAGGTCAGAGATAAGCGGCCTGCGCACAAACAAAACACACGCACAATTTTTGCGCAAACGCATGTTGAAAAACGCATGCCTAACAACGCGTTTGCACGCAATGCGCGCATTTGATGCGCATATTTCCTTTTGTTATTCACTCTCGCAACTGTGCTTTGTGTGGCATTCCTCTACACAACAATAAGCAAGACAAAAGGCAGTTCCTACAGACACCGCTAAAAATATCTCTGCCGAGAAACAAACAGCCGATTCGCATATTGTTGGTGTACAGTCGCTTATCATTAACAAATGTCCGACTTTTACTCAAATATTTTTGTTATGGACTGAATGTAAACGAAAACAATCATAGCCATCGATTCTCTGTTGAATCTCCTCTCTTTTGCTGGCTTAGCGATGAACAAAGAAAAAATTTACCGAACTCACTGAAATCTACAATCTACAGTCAACTCTTTCATAACCACTTCTTGTAAATGACCACCTCCTGTAAGCGACCACTTTTTTAAATGACCATTATGTTTCTCGGTCAAATACTGTTCCAAGAGCTCTCTTGTAAGCAACCACTACTGAAATTTCTTAAGCAGTTTTTTCTTACATGACCAGCCAACATTATCACATATGATTGTTAGAAAATCTTTACTCAGAAGTGACAAAAGTAATCATCATCATCATTTATTTCTTAATAAAAACATTTTACAGTTGGACTGGCCCGCGGATAGCTATGCTAGTCTAGGCAGGCCAGTCGATCATTAGTTACAAATTATTTATTATTATCAGTTTTTAATAATGTGTAATTCCAGAAAATATTCATACCTCCCCCACAGAAGAAGGTTTTTGTAAGACCCCACCACCCCCCCCCCACCCCTCTGGAATTTCCAATAAAGCTTTGTACATTTCTTTAAATATTTTGGCCTTACAGAACCCCCACCCTGCCCTCCCCCCAGAAAATTCCAATCCCTTCTGTTGGGGGAGTATGGATATTTTCTGGAACTGCACAATGCTAACTGGACTGATGACTGCTAATAACAGTTTGCATTCAAAGAAAATGTAGGTTTTGTTTGGTGTAGATTTCGATTAGATGATTTTAATTAACAAGAGACACATTGACAAGTAAACTCTATTGCACTGGAAAAAACAAACAACTTACCGGTAGTTTCTATTTGCCTATTAAGTTTAGCTGAGAAAGTGATATCTTATGTAATTAGTAAGTCAATCCAGTATTGGGTTGATTTTTCCCATAGGCAACAACTTTGTCTTGCACCAAGGGTGGTCACTTATAAGAGAGCTGACTGTAAATGCTTTATTTTCTATTTACAAATTGACATCAGTTTTTCATGCGTCTACCATGTTATTGAATGATAAGGAATTTCATCATAGCATTGTCAAAGAAGCTGTAGATCCATGAAGTGATAGCTGAGTGGATCTGTAAACTACTTTAACAAAGTTATGACAAAATTCATTGTCAAGAACAGGACAGGCGCATGAAAAACTCTTGATAATTTGTTTTTTACAACGACAAATTGTCTGTTCCCGCTTGTTGATGCATCGCATAAATTATAAATGTATGCATCTGTCTGCATAAATTACTGACAATAAAAAATTAGGTAATGACCTCACAATAATTTCGTTAGAAAACAGTGCTAAGAAAATATATACATGTACGCTGATTGGTTAAAAATCATGTTTCTTGAACTTGATAGAAACACAGAACTAGCACGAACTGTTGACGTAATGATGGCGTGAGCAAAGAGAATTTACATTTTGTTAATCAAAGTTAACAAGTTGTATTTCTTTTTTCATTGCTGTGTTTTCTAAGAGAAATAGAAAACATGTTCTCTGTGTTGATATCATTACATAAGTTATAGAAACGTTCATTAAAGTTTGTAAGAATCCTAAAAAGGCATGGAAACACTTGTCTTAACTTGAGCTCCCACAGCATTTCTCATTCTCCCAAACTTACACTATGTTTCTATAACTCTATAGAAACATGGTGCATGTATTCTATTTCTTAAACAGTATGTGTATAGTAAAGTACGATGTGTCTTGGCTGAAAAACACACCCCTTGTCCTTCTAACTTCAAGCCTAATGTACTATACCAAAACTTAGACAAGTTGTCCCCTACAGAAATAGGTCTATAGACCATGACAGCCTCGATGCAGATTTCTAGAGATCCTTCTCACCCTGTCATGTTATTGACATAAGAACTACAGTATGCTTTAGAAACATTTTAAGCTACACAGATATGACAGCAACTGTCACTTCAAGATCTGATTTCCTTTTCTTTCCTCTTTTCCTGTAGGCTCTTAACATTCCTGTAACCGTATCAGATAATGTCAAAGAAGCATTACAAGGGGTTACCGACAACATTGAACTTGTCTTTGTATGTGACCCATTTGAAGGAGAAGACTTTGAGTTTTTACGCAAAGAAGAGCAAAGAATCATTGGACCTCCAATAGTGTATTCATGTGCCAAACAAGGACAGCCATTACCGTACAATTCCAGACCTCTTTACTGTGCGGTGATGAGTAATCTTATCCTATGTTTTCATGGATTTCGAAAGAAAGAAGAACTTGGAAAACTTTGTAATCTAGTTCATCATATGGGTGGAAGTATACGGCGAGAATTCACTGGTGGTAGGATTACACAGCTTGTTGCCAACTCAATACATGGGGAGAAGTACCGAGTAAGTTTGTGGTATACTGTATACAGTTGGGTTTGTGATGAAGCATGAGGCTGAAATGGCGGGATATTCATCATTAAGGGCTGTAAACCATAACACTTGTTACAGCTGAGCCCTTGATGTTACAGGTGAAATTTTCTTTTGTTAACTATTTCAAATTGGCAAGTTTGTTGTGGGTGTGAAGATCAAGGTAACAGATGACTCTAAATTTACTGATAACCCTGAGCCAGATTTGATTTATATCGTTCTTATGTAGACCTAATATGTGTCATAAAATAATTATAAAGCAACACCTTCCATTCTGGAAGACATAAAAGGAACTGTCACTAATAAGTGTTTCAACAGACTGTTTTTTAAAAAGTGGATTAAAGCTTTAAACTAACAACCAATTACTTACAAATTGCATGAACCCTCAGGCTGCAGTGAGTCTTGGAACTACTATTATGACAGAACAGTGGGTTGCAAAGTGCTGGGAAAGACGTCATGAGATGTGAGTAAAAACGTTGTTTGGATGTTCAGCAACAAAGTGAGATGGCTGTAAACTCCTAGTTACACTGTATATGCAATTATTAGGTGACTCTGCTTGGAGCCTACACTAATGCAAAACCATATATATGTAGCTTTGATATGACATCCTCCTTTCTTCTTACGTATGGAGGACTTGAAGTTTATCCAGCCTGATTGTCTTAGAACAAAAATAACTGTTCAGTATTTATGCAGTGCAGTATTTTGATGGGAAAGAATTATTGAGCACACACTATTAGACACTTCAGCTCTCTTACTGATGCAGATGGTTCGTACAGAGTCTGGAATTCTTCACGGTGGTCTGTTGCTAGGGCTTTTCCTTACGTTCCCTCCAAAACTAGGGGTTCTAGGCCGTAGGCAGAAGTAGAATGCATCAAATGTAACGAAACTTGGCAGGCCAGTAGGTTGATAAATTACCTATTTATAGGTGTTTATTGCATCCCATGTGACTGCTATTGACAATTGTGATGTCATACATGATGTCCGAAATTCAAGAAAGAAGTAATAAATATTTGATTATAGTTTTCTACATAGAATTCTATGATTTCTGGCGAAAACCCAATCTCAATCGGATGAAATGGCGCAAAGTTACAGGTAATTGAAGAAATTCAAATTTCCCCCCACATGACCATATAATATGGTCAAATTTTAGGGGTATTTAAATGCAAAAACAATGATGTATTCTCAACAGAGAAAAGACAAATCTACATAAAATCAAAATATTGTAGTTTTTTTATTTCGCATATATGATGCTGTGACATATTTCATATGCGTCATAGCATCACATGCAAAATAAAAAAAAACACAATTTTGATTTTATGCAGATTGTCTTTTCTCCGTTGCATTCATTGTTTTCGCGTTTAAACCCCCTTAACTTTGACCATATATGGTCATGTGGCAGTAAATTTGAATTCCTTTAATTACCTGTACCTTTATGCCATTTGATCCGATTAAGATTGGGTTTTCAATGTTAATATTGCTTTTCTATGACAAAAATGCCTGTACAGTTTTGAACGCTGCTTTTCAAATTTTTCGTGTTACTAAAAATAGGTGTCATTTAGAAGACGGGATCAAACTCTGCAATGGGAACAAACAGAGGAAGAGGCAGGAGATGCATCTCATCTTTCGTCTCGGGACATGCCAGCCACGCGGCTTCAATGCTGATTTTCAGTTTCATTTGAAGTTCGCGTGCGCATGCACAAAGCAACTTTCAAATTTTAAATTAAATACCAGGAAGCTAAGCGTGGCTCAATTCATAACGAACATTCCACTGATGAAGGGCACAGTCCCGAAACATCTGGACATTTGTTGAGATTTTGGCACTTCAGCAACATTCTTAACTTTTATTTGTCATTTAAAATGCGTCATCATACTTTCAAGAAAAGTCAAAAATATCCTTACAGGGGTAAGAAATATCAAGAAAATTTTCCTCCAATTAAGATGTTGTAATGTCTTGCTTCATTGAAAATATAAACTTCTCCTCTGTGAGCCAAAATTAAATTTAGGAACCTTCCGGGAAAAAAAGCCCTAGCAACGGACCATCGTGCTTATGAAAAATTTGCAAATAAGTCTAGTCTAGAAAATAAATACCATATCTTTGTGCCAAGCATTTAGCTGCAGCAAGTTTGCCAGCTTGTTAAATTTCATGCTAATCTTGCCCCCCCCCCCCCCCCCCCCAACCCAGATTATTGTGCTGTGTCCACATTACATCATGGGTACATTGTGGGTTCACAATGCTAGTTACAATACATGGTTATATGTTAGTTACATTTTGATGAAGTTAACTTATTGTTTGACTCTGGAAAAAGAAAATTACTTGATATCATGACTTGGAAAATGTAAATAGATCTTAAGAATAGCTCTTGAATTCTGTATACATTTGTTGTAAAAAGTATGAATGCTGTGGGGTATATTAATTTTTAAAAACATTTCATTACTAATTTTGTTTTACAGTGGAGCAAGTGCAATGGATGACGGAATGGTAAGTGATCAGATCCTTCTCATCCTTCATGTAACCACAGATTCTTGTGCAGTTAAACAGTTGAACTTTAGAATCAAGCCGTTTTCCTATTGTCAGCATGAAAGCAGGCTTTAGTCTTCCATAGCTGTGATTTCCTCCTCCCCGTGACCATGCTATTGAAATGTGTAATTTGTTATAGGAAAAATATAAGATGATGCCATTTCATAGATGTTTTCTCAGTTTCCATGGATTTTCTGATGATGAGAAAAAACACATGGAAGAATCCACAGAGCAGCAAGGTACCATAATTCTATTGTTATAAATTACCTCCCTTTATAAAAAATGTTCCTCTTGATGGTCAAACCATGCCGGCAAAGTCATTCTCACAGTTGGTCAAGATACCTGGTACCTGGACTGTAATGGAACCCCTACCCCTTCATCCCACTGACAGGCAATTGAAAACGAAAGAAAAAAAGTAGAACAATTAAATTGCAGAAGAACTGTTAGTGATTAAATTTAGCAGGGTTACCGGTAGTGGAAATGACTTTCAAGCTAGTGCATCATACTTACCGCTTGCCTGAAGGGTAAGCCCAAAAATTAATAATAATCATAACCATAATCATTATCATCATCATTATCATTATTATTATTGAACAGCATATAGATTGAGCGCCATTACATGAATACTTTAAATAAACAACATTACCTTTTAGGTGGAGTGCCTGTGGAAGCCAGTGATAGTCGCTGTACACATCTTGTTGTGGAAGACAGTGTCACAGAGCTGCCAAGTGGTTTAGTGGACGAGTCTCGATGTCAAGTTGTTAAGCAGGAGGTATGTATACTCGTGTTTAACTCTAGAACTGCAACTGCTGCACCACCAGGATTGTTGGAAAGTTTTGAAATTACATGTATGTAAAGTGGCTATTATGTTGTTGTTGAAGTTGAAAGCTACAACCTTGGTCACAAGGGTTGGAAAAATTCATTATATACGCATTTTGCCCCTCCCCACCTCTGTACAATGTTGACAAAACAATTTCATCTAAAAACTAGCTAACACAAGTTTTAATTTTACCCTTTCCCAACATTTAATAATAATAGTAATAATATTAATAATAATTTTCTTTATCGTTTACCCATTTTCTTTGTTACCTTCATTACCCATTTTCTTTATCCAACAATAATAACAATAACAATAGCAACAATAATAACAATAACAAAAGAATAATAGAAGTAATAATAGAACGAGAAGAACTTTTTTGAAGACAAGGCTGTCAACATGGAATTCCAACTGGTCGATTCCCACTGCTCCTCCCGAAACATTATTGATGTTATATGAATTTGTCATGTAGTTGACCTTGTAGGGGTTTTGACCTGAGAACCCTCTCTTATCTGGAACACTCCTGTACATCTAGGAACATGTCAAGACAAAAATTTGTAACTGACACATTGATGTTAGTAACTCTTATGAAACCTCTTTGGTAATTTTCGATAATTTCAATTTAATTCTTAAGCATGTGATCTTACTTGACTTGCAGTGGTTTTGGGCCAGTATTCACATGGATGCGTGTGCAGATGAGTCATTTTATCACTTTACTGCTACGGTGAGTACTAACAGACTGACTGACTGACTGACTGACTGACTGACTGACTGACT
>CM042755.1:23477276-23494776 GCA_022496165.2 Catalaphyllia jardinei
GGCCTTACAGAACCCCCAACCCCAGGAAATTCCAATCCTTTCTGTGGGTGGAGTATGGATATTTTCTAGACGTGTACATGGACATTGTTTTGATGAAATTCATGATCAATAACAGGACGGACGCATGAAAACCCATCATCAATTTGTCAACTCCCTCATGTCGTAGACGCTAGACACCGCCATTTCTTTAAAGGAAAATTTCCGTCTGATTGACTGTTCATTTGTTGTGTACTTTGTTTTACCAGGCATGTCTTAGCAGACCTGAATGCGGACGACAGAGCTTGGCTGAACTCCTCATCAGACCTGTTCAGAGACTGCCAAGCATGAATTTACTTCTTTCAGGTAACCAGAACTGATTGAATTCTAGATTGCCAAACACTGAGCTAAATTTCGTGGGTAGACGTAAAACACAACCCAGCATCTTCCAACTTAAATGTTTTACTGATCGACACGAACCACGATTGGTTTTCATTAAAACACTTGGGACTGCCTCGATCACCCACCCCGAACTGGATTACACTCGACACAAGCGAGATCAATTGTCTGCCGGCTGGATCGTCTTCATTGTGGCGCCTCCCTAGTCTTTCAATATGATCGGCTCGATCTCTTAGTCCTTTTTTCAAACGCCTGTAGCTATTGATCAGCTTCGATTGGATGTTTCTTGTTTGCACGTTGCTATCAATTAATCCATTTTTGAGTGATTTAAGTTCAGAGAAATTGACTGGGTTTCTGGTTCCTCAGATCTTCTGAAACACACCGACAAGAAGAATCCCGATCACGCAGCCCTTGGCAAGGCAGTGAATTCACTCAAGAACGTTATGACGTAAGGCTGTTAAAAGATGTGATTGTAGAAGTAGTTATCCTATCCTAAAATACCGCTATGCTCGAAAATGTACCTCGAAAAAAAGAACATATGTGATTCAGAGAAGCTCAAAACATAATTTTATAGCACAGGAAATGGTGTTTGAACCCAGGGTAGCAGTAGTAATTATTTCCAGCGATTGTCTCTGGAAAGCTGGCCCATGTACACCACCTTAGAATAAACGCCCCTTACAATATTGTGAACAGCTACCGGCACCTCGCAAACGACTAAATCACAACAGGAACAAAGTCGACGGGCGGACCTCAAACAACGAACAATAGATGGATTGGAACTTGCTAGTGCCGACCAAAGACTATTGACAAACTTAACAAGAGTCTTTCAGCCAATATCGTTACGGGTGAACTGAGCAATCACTTTCAACGGACCAGACTTATGACACCATCGACAGGCAAACATTGTTCACTTGGCTGTGAAAAAACGTACGTTTGACGGTTCTTTTCAGAACTATACCCCCACCGAGATGACTGCCCTATGCATACCAATAATTATCCAAATCAGATAACCCAATATATATATGGATTAATTGTGTAGAACAGCACTCAATCAGTTAGGACTAAACATGTCGAGGATGAAAATGGATCGCAATGTGTTTCAGTAGGAGCAAATTGCAAAAACGTCACTCGCGTCACAAATTTGTCCATTTTCTTGTAAAATTTCGCCAACAACCTTTACTAATTTAACAAATGCCTGATAGCTGCTCCGCTTTATCGTCCTGTGATCGTGCTTGTGAGTTTTCACCTTTTGTTTTCTCTAGCCATATCAACGAAGACAAACGAAAGACAGAAGGTCAAGTGCAAATGTTTGAAATCCTCCGAGACGTCGATGGCTGCCCTGTAAGTATGCGTGCTCAAGGTGACCCGATAGGCTGAAAGGGACCAAAAGTTTGTTTAAATATGGTGAAGAAAGATCAATTGTATGTGATTGCCTTAATGAAGGAAGTATAAATTCTGAAGGTTTTACTCAACATAGTTGCTATGGCAACCAACCACACCCTTTAGAGGCTTTAATTTAAAGCATTGATAGCATTGACGCCTTGAGTGTCCCTGCCCTTTGATAAAACAAGATCTGTCTTTCAAACAAGCACATCTTGTAAGTTTCTGTTTCGTTCTGTGCAATCAACCAAGTTTTGACAGTTAACTCTTGTTTTCAGTGCTTTTTATTACATGCTTTATCTTGAAATAGTCTTATTTTGCAGGAAACCCGGTACACAAATTTTGTGTCACGTGACAGATGTTAAATATTACAATTGTTTTGGTGGATTGCATCACTAAAGTCTATTAGTCTTTGACTGCCCCGAATTTCAGGAACTTCTCTATAATACTCTCCAAAGTAGAAACCTTGGCGTGAAGTCAGTTGGCACAAAAGTAGACTTTTGAGGAAAATGCACGTAAAGTTTCTTACACGATGGATTAAGCGTTTAACAAGCCAGAAAGTTGGGGGGAAGGAGGCGTTTGCAGCTTCATATTAGGGGAGTGTGATGTTAGTTGTATTTTGTAAAAAGTTACTGCAGTTGTAGGAAATAACACCTTTTAAAAGGGAAACTATTGAGCCTGTGATGGTGAGTCAGATAGTACTTTTCACACATGATTACAATTATCTAGTTGTTCATGTCTTAAGAGCCTTTCTACAAAGTATTGTTCATATTTGTTGAAACTGGTTTTCATTTGTGGTCACTTTCGTGTTGTAAACAACCGTCGCTATGGCCGTTGCCACGTAAAAAAATTTATACCACTGCGTACTTTCCTTCTACTTCCCAGTTCAAAATGCTTTTTTACAAGTGTTCAATGGCTTTAAATATTGTTTTTAAAAAATTGCATTTTTGATGAATGTCTTCACGTTTCATCCTATCGGGCCACCTTAAGAGGAGAAAATTCTTATATTTATCTTTGGTCTATTGTGGTCTTTCATGTCTGAGTTTTGCGTGTTATTCTTATCTTTTTCTTCACAGGCATACGTTCTGTCTTCACACCGTGTTTACGTGTCCAAAGCCGACACGTTTGAACTGAGTGACACAATCTGTGGGAAAGGAGAAGCTGTAACAATATTCCTTTTCAATGATAGTCTGGAGGTATGTGTTAAAACATCATCGGAAGTGTACAGAAAAAAATTAAACTCGGGAACAATCGACGGTTTCCGAAGTTCCTTAAGAGTGTTGGATTCTTTCTTAACAATCTAACACGGAATGTGAAGAGTGATCATCGCAGTAAATTTTCCAATTTAAGCAATTGGAAAGAAGAAGCCTGAAAAAAATCAGGGCTTCAACGGGATTCGAACCCGTGACCTCCGCGAATACCGGTTCGATGCTCTACCAACTGAGCTATGAAGCCACACATTGGGAGTGAGGTCAATTTATTGAGTTCATATTTTCCCGTGCAGTGAAATGATGTGAAATATATATGAAATAATTCATATATGTACTGCGGTTGTAGATGAATGTGAAGAGTGATCATCGCAGTAAATTTTCCAATTTAAGCAATTGGAAAGAAGAAGCCTGAAAAAAATCAGGGCTTCAACGGGATTCGAACCTGTGACCTCCGCGAATACCGGTGCGATGCTCTACCAACTGAGCTATGAAGCCACACATTGGAAGCGAGGTCAATTTATTTAGTTCATATTTTCCCGTGCAGTGAAATGATGTGAAATATATATGAAATAATATAATATGAATTATTTCATATATATTTCACAATCTAACACGGATCGAGCGCTTCAAGTCTTTTCCGCGTGACCCTATTAGCTTACGACAGTCCGCTGGCCAGCCAATTCTCAGAGATGAGCGCTATAATTGTATTTCTTGCAGGTGACAAAACGGCGAGGCTTGAAAGTGATGAACAACGTACCGCTCCCAATGAAAAGCCCGGCAGGACGCACGCCACAAAAGGCCTACAAACACGTGAAGTTCATGCCCCTGGCACATGTCAGGCGCGTGGTGGACATCCGGGATAATGATGGTAAGTAATGTACTACGAGAGGTTTACTAAAACTTTCCTTGCCAAGTTTTTGACGTCTTGTTGTTTATTTTCCAAACTTCCCAGTGAATCAGAGATGCAGAAAACGGCAGGTTAAAATGTTTGTGTTGTCTTGTTTTTTTTATTCTTTCATAGATTGTCAAAATCTGTTTGGAATCATCTATCGCTGCCCTCAGGAAATGAAAGAGACTCTTCTGACGTTCAGACTGGTAGGGGAGGATATGAACAAATCGGAATGGCTTCAAAACCTTACTACGGAACTAGCGAATACCACTTGCACGGCAGACACGGTAAGAACTGGGCACTGCACCTTTCCTACCTCCCATCCTGCGCTGAATTGTCTTGGGTCGCCGATCATAAAACTTAAATGCCACATTATTGCTTTTCAGGAGAATTTCTTGATCACAGTTGACCCACAGGAACTGATGTTGTCGAAAAGTGATATGTCAAACGGAACACTCAGTCGAGCCGTCAGGTAAACAACTAGACCGCGAACATTGTTCGTGAGCTACTTTCCATCTATCTCTATGCGTGGTTTGTTTGGGCGAGACAAAGTACAGTAAAGAAAAAAGAATGGATAAGTCCAAAAAAAAAATATGAACCCTTTATTGCGAATGTAAAACTCTCACCTTTTTTGGTGAAATTTAGAACAATATGATCTCGACGGGCGTGTCTGTATTATTAAGTATTGTTCTTTTTAGTCGTGGATATAAGCAAATGTAATTTTGTAAGACACTGTTTTTGTTATTATGAACACAGAGTGGCGAAAAGGACAACAAGAAAGGTCAGCCGAGCGTTTTCAATGAACAAAACACCGAAACGAACAACAGGAACCATAAGACGTTCAGTATCCACGTAAGTTATCCACAGTTAAAGGTCGGCACACACGAGGAGACTAGTCCCAGCAACTAGTCACGAAAAGTTTACACGCAGGGACTGGTCACAGCGACTTCTCCCACGAACAGTTCACACAAAACGTTTTTAAGGAACAAGTCGCAGGGACTCGTCCCAAAAAATTCAAAGTGGTTTGAATTCGTGGGACAAGTCGCAGGGTCCAAAGTTGGTCTAGCATCTCGCACGGGGGGGGGGGGGGAGGGGGTAAAAATACTCTTAGTCGTTTCGACTTGGCTAGTATGCGGATTAAGCTATATTTTTTAAATACTCTTCTTGTTATCGATTTTAATCAGCTGTTTTTGTTACGTTTTCAGTTCATCGCCAACAAGGAGATTTTCGTGTGTAAGCCCCCTCAGTGTATCAAACCGAAACAATCCAGCCTGCCTCCAGGGGGGTAGGGCGAGGGCAACAAGTGTAGGAGCTGAGCCCATGAGCCCGCCATAAACACGTCAGCGTCTGTTGCACAAAAAAGCGCAGGATGGTACCTTTACATAAGGATTTGGTCTTTAGTTCAATTTTCATGTACTTGCGATTTCAGTTACAGATACATTTCTTCCACCGAAGGGAAAACTGAGAAAATAATTAACGGAATGGATTTATTCGGTTTCAAGGGTCGAAGAAGGGTTGAAATTGCATCAGTCAACAAAACTTTATTGCTTATTATAACGAGCTATTTACAGAACAAGTAATGATGTAAGCTCATCTAAAATTACGCTGTCCATAAATTAACTGTTTGCTTGTCGTTTGTGCCAAGATTAGAACTGCAAAGCTCTGTGTTTCTTGAGTTTTAGAGGAATATCTCCCTTGCTGTGCTAGGCTGTAAGGACGTTAAAGAGAATGAGTAACATTTTTGGCAAAAAGAAAAACAATCCTTCAAAATTTGCTTCACCAGGTAAAGTTGTGTTGCATACTGAGCTATTTCAATGATGAATTTAAACGAGATTTCTTGAATTCACTAAGAGGGTATTGCCAAGATGACGAAAAGGCATTTATCTTACGAATGCGATCAAAAGAGCGGTAGCAGAGTACAATTTAGGAGTCGATTGTATAAGAATTTTGTGACCAAGAAAATCTTCTGCCAGGCAAGAGAACGGGAGAACAGCTTAGTTTGTTGGGGGAGGCTAAAAATTTTCGTATGTATTTCAGCGGAAAAGTAGAACTTTCTTAAAGGCTTAGCTGCCAAGAAGACCCGTCTGTGATAAGTTAAGCCTTAGGTTTTCGCTGGTCGCGAAAAACAGAGTATTTGCCTGTAAATTAGAGAAAACAAGGCTAGTAAGAGAGGTTTTGCTGGAGACTTGCAAGGGGCGTCATTCCAATTTAGCAGAAGATTATAAGAGATTAAGAAGAGATAATTTAATTGTAACCTTTTTTAGCTTTAGTTTATGAAGTTAGCTAAGATTTTTAGTATGGCGAGAGATTTTTTCAGCCGTGTTAGAAACCCTTGTTTATGACTAGTTGAAAAAGGAATGAGGTTAGTAGTCCTAAGAGCATTTGAAGAACCTTTGTAATCATATGTAATGCGGTTTATCCAACGACTTTCGAAATTTTGTTTTTATTCCCACCTTGTTACACTTGAACAAACTCAGAACATGCTCGAACTCGTATTACTGATTAGACTTCCTTTTTGTCCTATTTCCTGCGCGCTTACCACAGCTTGCATGTCTTTTCCAGCGTTTTTCATCAATTACAACACATTTTATCATCCGCGGGCCATCCTGCGTTTGTCGGGCACCAATTTTCGCAGCAGTCCAAAGCAATTCCTTGTTATTGACTCCTAGTTTGTAGGAGATTGAAGCAAAAGAGTGCCAGACTTCTTGAGAAAACGTTAGTAAAAGAGCAGTGGTAAACCAAGTAATTAGTCGATTAACTGCGTTGATAACGCTTGTTAAATTTTCTATGCGTATGTGGCATACAAAGCTTAATGTTTGGTGAACTTTGACAAAAGGAGTATTTCCAAAAAAAAACAAGACAAATCTGCAGTCTTTGGCGGGAACTGCGCGCATGTGCGTTTTCCCGCCCTTATCACCGATGCTACAAGTTACATGCTGATTGGTTTATTGTTCAATGCTATGTTCAGTTTGACGTCAGTCGTTGGAAAACCGCTGAGAATTGATTATAAGTTTTCAATGTAGAGAGCTTGTGAATCGAAAGTTGAAAGATGAAAGTATTTAATTGATTAAAGAAACTATTCATGCTTGTAATTGCATGCTGAAATGTAATTTGAATCTGTAAATATGTTGGTTAAAATATTAATAGTTATTAAATAAATCACTTTTTGTGGTATCACATTCTTGGATGTTGCTTCTTATCCCATTTTGTGTTATTGTCTTGCGTAGAGTCATCATCCAAATAAGAACTATAGCATTTTCTATTGTTCTGCTGCAATACGCTTTCCCCACGTTGACACGATTGTGTTTTCAGATGAAACATTTATCAACCAAGGGAAAGCAGGTTTATGAAATAAAATGTATTTTTAACTCTATTCTAAAAGGTAGTTTCCTTTGTGTGAAAACATTTCAACCAATCACAATAGTCGTAAACAAAGACAATAAAAGCTTCCAATTTTCCAATGTTCCCCACTTAGGGTTACTGTGATATTTAGACTCCGAAGATATTTTGTTGATTGATTAAGGATAAATAGATATACAGCTACATAAAGTTTTGGTAGATTTTTCTGATTGAGCCAATCAGAAGTATGATACAACAACAGCTAAGTTGCGCAAAAGATAGCACCTTTCTGCGTTCCTTGCCTCGCGATATTCTTACATGGACCGTTACTTAATTGCCCAGGCTGTAACTCAACTTTGTTTCTTGACACAGTACACCAATATTCTGCTATTAAATTCAGTAAAATTCCGAATATATGCTCCTAAATCTTGGACGCAAAAATCCGTTTAAGAATGAGCCCTGTCAAATAATAGCCATTTGGTAGGTGGTGTAACGGGCGGATTCAGCTCAAGTGTTTTCCATGTGATGATTCATTTGAGAGATTAAAACTGTTCTGTGTGTAAATACTCTCATGCAATCGGTTAGGCCTTTACACAAATATCCGGATATTTTTTTAGCTATTTCGAAGTTTCCGAGATATTTAGAAAAATTTATAGCCTTTCTTGGCTGTTTTCCAGCTTTTACTCTACTTTCTTGACAGAATACTCATTTCTATCATTCTATGCTGGAAATAATCCAGTTCAGCGGTTTCCCACCTGATTGACACTTTGCATCTATGCAGGTGTAGACGATCTCTGTCATACTTTTCAGCTCCCGCTGGCAAAAGGTTTGGCCCAAGGGATTCAAATTCGACTTGTTTTAAAAACTGTCAAAAATACCAGATATATCAAGGAAATTTTTCGACATATTTAGAACATTTTTTTAGACATACAGACATTGCTTGGAGGATTTCCGGAATTATGATTTAGGCGATATACGTGATACTTTTGTAAAGGTCGGCACACATACACTAGGGGATTTGTCGCAGGGACTTGCTTCCGGGACTAGCCCCCTTGTGTGTATTTTGCATAGAAATTCTAGTCGCAGGGACCACATTTTTGGTCCCACGAATTAAGCTGATTTGTGCCTAGCTAAAGGCCCAAAGAATCCGTTGCGTGTGACATATCACGATTGTAATCTTCGAAATGAATCATCGCGTGGTCTCAATGGGTGGCAGCCAGTGTGCAGGCAGTGTAAACACTTTGGCTCGATCGGTCCATGTGCATGTTAGAGGGTTTGATTCTAACTGAATGCTGACTTAAATTTTTAGTAAAATTAAAATGAGAGGGAATGTTTTTAAGAATTATATCGTGGCATGGACCGTGACTCATGCCATATTGGAAAGCATTTTCAAAGTTTTTAGGGGGAAATACAGCAACTAAAGAAGTGAGCTTCTGCGAACTAGTCTGTGATCGGGCAGGCTTCAATTCTTTAGGGGAAAAATAGCCACGAGTTAGGCAAGTACGAACAGATATTTGTTCAGAATAAGAAAACGCCAGCACAACTACAGGAAACTTAAAAGCATCACATTCATTGTGCAGATGGCTGAAAAGACTTCAGCTGAACGAGATTTCCCCCCGGATTTCCCCGACAAGGATTTCAATTTCATCGCCATGTCCCTAGGTTTACTTCCGATTGAAGCCCAGAAAATGGTTCAGTGAGGAAGGTGAACCTTTCAACATGATTATACATGCGTTACAAATACCCAAAACTCCTGAACATCAACCAGCTAACGAGCTTAATTGCCACAATTAACAAATTCCATGCAGCACAACGTTTCAGATATTTATAACTAAATATTAGGAAGTCGGTGTTTCGATTTTTCCGTAGTACACAGCTCGATACATTAAATTAGGGCTTAATACATATGGAAAATGGAAAAATAAACTATACTTTTAAAGACAAGCCAGTTTCGTAGCTGGTAATCAAGCCTACTTTCGTGATCGTTCACTGGAACATGCTTGTCAGGATGAAAGTGTAGTTTTTTTCGATTTTCAAAGCAGTATAACTAAATATTATGTATAATGCTCAAATAACCAGGCAACAACAAAAGTAAAAAGAGATGGCATGACACAGCTTCGAGGCGTCTGGAGAAAAAAACAAAACTAAAAGTTTTAATTTTCTAAAACGTTGATTGCAGAGGCCTGCTGTGTCAAATTGTAGAAGCTAGCTTGAGAATAAATAAGAAATAAATAATTGATATACCCAGAAGGACCCCTGAGCTCATTATCACCTATCAAATAAAGCCTAGCGTGATGTTTGTCATTCATACATCAGTAGCACTGAAGGTTTAATAAGTCGGTATCAACACTAAAACTCTTAATATCCAAAAAGTTCAAATTATAGATCTTACTACAGCAAATGATAAACAGAAAATAAACAACTGAAAAAAGCCATCAAAAGTCGATACAACTTTTGCCATTGCACTTTGTTAACCCCATCCTTGATATATCATTATGAACACTGATTCAGTAAAATATTTCAGTTTAAAACTGTTTCCCAGTCCATTGATACAAAGGATTTTCTCTGCTGCTACAAAGTAGGGGTATCCAACAGACTTACATGTAAGCGCCTCATTTGTGGACAAGTTTGAGTGAAAGGTGGTAGGCGTTAAAACAAATGTCTCGACAGGTTGTCAGAGACATTTTAGAGTGACAAAAGGTTTAATCATACCGCTACAATAGCTTTTTGTGCTAAACGTAGCAGATCTTCTAAGCAAAAACTTGCAAAATAGCAATGTGAAAGCCCAAATTCTGGGTATCGGGACAAAGGGCTTCGTGATTTACACACAATTACAACCTCAAAAACTAATGAAATAATCAATAGTCTGCTGGGTTCGAATGTAATTGCAACACAATTGATTGTTTTCCTCTCGTGTTTATCTCGTCCACTGTTTTGTAACATAGAGAATAGCTAACTCTTCAGGAGGGCAACGGCAATGTAAGTTTATAATCCAAAGATACTTGTTTTTCATCATTCTGATTTGGAGCGCTAAATACTTAATGAGTCTCATTCAGTTAGAAGCTACGCCTGAAATTTGACAGCTTGTTTCATCCAGGTTTGTTGAACTGTTTTGGTCTCTTATTTTGGATTGATGAATTTGTTTTAACCTCAGCGGTAGAACTAACATATTACACAGTCGTAAACTTTACTTTTTCATATCCCAGGAGTAAATAACAAGTCGTATACCATGAAGTTTCAATGTTTATATCGTTAGTAACACTTAAAAAGAAGGTACATTATTTAAACAGAACACTGATATTCTGACAATATTTTAGGTAATAAATTTTCAAGTTCTTAAGGTGGGAATACCAAACTAAACTCATTGCTATTCAGCTAGCTAAATGATTTTCGCAGGAACATGGTAACATCTAACCTCTTTAATATAATCATTTGCATTTTTTGTCAAATGCTAGAAAAGAATCAAGAAGTCTCAAATTTCTTAATTCAATTCACAACAATATACAGATTAAAAAGCAAGATATTTGAAAAACGCGGAGTTTAACAAACGAATACCCTGCGCTAAGTTAATAAGAGTTCACACGCCTAATCTAAGAACATATGTTATAATTATATAAACTAAAGACGTGTTTTCAGATCTTTTTTCGTAGAGACGTCATTTCTAATTAACGGCAAATAGCACAATGCAATAATGTCGCTGTAAGTAACGTTAACAGTATTTAATACTTCATCTCTCTCCTTGTATGAGCGTAAAGAAGAATCTTCAGTTCGATTTGAAGAACCGAATTGATGCAAAGTGTTCTATTATATATTTCCTATAACTATCAAGTGAACTGTGACCCACCTTTATTCAGAACAAATGTAATTAATCAAGCCGACAATCCTGCTACTAACTCAGTGGATTTTTTCCCGAGTTCAAATCGATACCATTAGTAGATCTCAACTCCCAATTAATGGTGTGCATCCAATCTCGAGAGATTGACATGACAAACGCCTGGAGGCCGTATTTGATGACACAAGCAAAAGAAGCTTGTTAAAACTATTTTATTTTCCAGTGATGTTGTTTACTGTGATCAATGCTCTTAGCTGGTTCACAGGCATTTTCGATACCATCGAAATTATCCGTTGATGCTGTACGGCATGGAGAAGGGAAATCGTATTACAAAACCGTAAGCTGTGTTCCTGAAAGTATGTTTATCTTCCGTAGTTTCACAGTGATTTCTTTTGTTTCGTTATAATGTAATAGCCAGCTGACAAGGGCCTTTTAAACTGAAAGAAACGAATATATCAACTAAACATAATAGGCTTAAAAATCCCAACTGGGCGAGGCAGACCAGTTGGCTATTTACCAGCAAGACCAAGGAATTGAACTTGGGTCTACCGAGAAACAACTCCAACTCAAAATGATGCTGATAACGTCAAGTGCAAACCAAAAATTAGAACTGTTAATCAGTGAAACACTTGCGAAGATCACACAAGCTGCGCCCTGCAACCCACTCCTCCCTCCACGGTTCTGCAACCAGGTAGTATTATCACTTCATCCCTCAACTGTTTATTTTGCAGACGATGCATGTAGCCAAGACAGGATGATTAACTTTTACAATGACCTGAAGAAGTGACAATGGCAGGCCAAATGACTCTCGTTATTACCATACTATTAATGGTGTCTGTAGTGCTCCACAACATTTCCAGCCAGCAATGCGGGATTGCTACCTATTCTGTCTACCAAATGATGATGAAGGGTCACACCTTTAAGACGTTCAAGGCTCGGCCACTTTCGCTCGACTGCAGAGAGGCGTGCCTCTCTGATGTCAGATGTCAAAGCTATAACTACGTCATGTTCCAAGATGTATGTGAGTTAAATAACAGGACCAAGGAGGCTAGACCAGAGGACTTTGTCAAGAACAGGGACAGATATTACATAACTAAGGCCCCAAAGGGAGGTAATAGATAAAGTCTGCATGGGACCCAAGTAACCAATCAGGCCGGTACTTATCTCTGTTTTCTGTAGTATAAAGCGACCTTCCGTCCCCCCCCCCCCGCCGCCCCCCCCCCACCCCTTCCAATGGGATGCGACCCGTTTATACACCTGGGTGGAGAGAGAGTGTAACGGTCTTGCCAAAGAACACAACACAATGTCCCCGGTCAGGGCTCACACCCGCATTGTTCGATCCGGTGTCAGATACAGTAACCATTAGACGGCTGCGATAATTGTAATTGTAATTGTTTCTGAGTTGTAAGCATTCCCTGAACAAGTCAGGCCGTGCCTGACGAAATATTGGAAATTATATACAGTTAACCCCAACCGTACGGTCAGCCTGTCTTAGTTCAGTTGCGATAATAACCCTCTAAAAATAAAAGACATCCAAGATCAGATTAGATGAATCCTTTTTTTTTTCAGCTGATTCAGGCGTTTGAAACTATTTTTGTTCCTGTTGCCTTTAATACTCTTCAAAACTTCGAAAAATTGTTTTTGCCTTAGCAACCACCTTGAGCCGGTTCTGATGTGGTTATTTCATTTCATTACAGTGCCTCTTCCGTCCATTCCCGCGCTTCCTGCAGATTCGTGTAAAGAAATCAAGGCGAGTGAAGAAGCACAAGCGGTCAGAGGTTAATACTGGTTGGACATCGAGAAGAACGGAGACCCTGCTTTAAACCTCTACTGTGACATGAGAACTGACCGTGGTAAGTAATGGATATATGGGTGCTTTTCTTAGGGGTGGTCTAGATCAAGATCAGTGATCCAAGATCACTCGTATTTTTGGTGCATTAAAGAAACCGATGAATCCATGACCAGAGTGAATTCATCGGTTCCTTTCGAGTACCATGGTTTGATTTATCATGGATCACTGATCCTGATCCAGATCATACTGAGTAAAACAAGTCATGAGTTACTTTTTGGCAGACCCTTCGGCTTGCCACAATAATAGCTTAATTAGTCGGAAAGTCAGCTAAGACCACATATGAATGTTGTGCCGCGTAGCACTATGAACACAAATGGTGGAACAGAGAATTAACTTCGAAGTGTAAATTTAAGTGCTAATTGACCCCATGAATAACCCACTGGGCGTTATCCCTAGTAAAGGGAATCAGGGAACCACACGAGGTAAAGAAAAATCTTTTGACCTCGGTGGGAATCGACCTCCGGATTAGATCTACCGTTACTCTGCCGACTGAGCTACGAGGTCGGACAGAGAAAGTCGGGGTCGATTTAGATGGTGAATCCCGGCGAAGAGAAATTAAGGGTACAAATGAATGTTGTGCCGCGTAGCACTATAAACACAAATGATGTAACAGAGAATTAACTCTAATGCGTAAATTTTAGTGCTAATTCAACCCATGAATAACCCACTGGGCGTTAGCCCTAGTAAAGGGAATCAGGGAACCACACAAGGTAAAGAAAAATCTTTTGACCTATGTGGGAATCGAACCCACGACCTCCGGATTAGATCTACCGTTACTCTGCCGACTGAGCTACGAGGTCGGACAGAGAAAGTCGGGGAGGATTAGTAGTAACGGTAGATCTAATCCGGAGGTTGTGGGTTCGATTCCCACCGAGGTCAAAAGATTTTTTTCTTTACCTCGTGTGGTTCCCTGATTCCCTTTACTAGGGCTAACGCCCAGTGTGTTATTTATGGGGTCAATTAGCACTTAAATTTACACTTCAGAGTTAATTAAGACCACAATTTGGTTCACACTACCAGAAAGTTACACTTAGCTTACTTTATTACTGTTGGCTACATAGAAACAGAATAGAATTTAAAAATGTGTATACTTTTTTGTAGTCTTACCTCTAGGGTGGTATTCCTATCGTCCGAGTAACACTTGTAAGCACATCCGGGACTCTGGGTACTCCATAGGAGACGGGGAGTACTGGATCGACCCTGAGAAAAAACGGAAATACTTTAAAAGTCTACTGTGACACGACAACTGACGATGGTAAGTGATACATAATTCTCAGAATAGAAAAGGGAATTTCAAAATTATTTTGCCATTGAAACAAACTACAATACATCTATTAGTTGCTTGTTATAACCTGAAGACAAAAATTACCTTCTTAAAAAGTGGTTACTGCTTAGTAATTAAACCGCAGAAGTTGAAGAATAGTGCGAATTAATTGGAGGAATTATTTTTTCATTTCGTTTGGTGGAATCAATTTTCTCTGCTTCAGAGATTTAGGATGACTCACATTTCGCATTCCAATCGATTCCTTGCTTAGCAATCACAACAGCATTTCTGTCCAGGGATGAACTTGAAAAGTTTTTTTTTTTAATTTTGACGCCATGTCAAGGATGCTTAAATTGCGCGAGGAACTCAGAATATCTTACACGGCTAAATTCAAATGTTTAGAATTCCTTGAAAACTTTGTTTCTTCCATAGTTTTTAGAGAGAAATGGTTATTATTCCCGGTATAAACATCAAAGAAGCAAACTAAAGATGCCATGATTTATGTTAGAAGGTCCACGACAGTGCACAGTCTATTGTTTTGCGTTCCTACACAAAGCATGAATTACGTAAACCTACAACACAGAAATTTGTCGGGTTTCATAGCCATGCCCTGCTATTACTTATGTATCGTCCAATAATCGCTGATTCTTACATGGTTTCAGGAGGTTGGCTTCTTGTTTCCAACGTAGTGATTGACAGCTCATTAGCCGCTCCGCAGTTATCAATTGAGACAACGTACCAAGGAATTAGCAATTATCTCAACCTCAGAACGGTTCTCTCGAAAAGCGCTATGATTCGTCTGAGAGAGCATCTGTCTTTCACTCAACTAAGATTTCACTGCAGCAAACAAGAGGGACGTACGTTTCACGTGACCACGGTCACTGAACGCCTCTGGGGAAGCTGTGGTCCAGTACTTTAGCGGTCAGACAGAAGTCCAGCCGGACGCCTGTGGCTCGTTTGTAACAATGAATGATGATGACTCCCTGATGTCCAGAGTTTGCCATGAGTGGGGATCGGAAGCGGGTGCGTATCTAGTTGGTAAATGGGGACATGACGGCAATGACCAAAGACGGTTATATGACCACCCTGCTTTTGTGAAATCATTATATCATTGGATCGTCTCAGTCTCAATGTGTGATGATTGGATATCTGACGTGTCTTTCGGTGATTTCTGGAAAGTCTATGTTCGTTAAAAGAAAGTGGATGAAATTGTTTTTGCACCTTCAAATACCGCCGAATACGCCATTTCTGGGTTGCCTTTACTCTTTGTGTCACAACGAGTCTTTGTGTGAATCCTTTCATGTGAGAACTTGCCCCGCCTATAGGTTCACAGACGTGTCAATCAAACTCAATTTCAAACGGAAGGTTTTCTACGAGGACTCGTTTTGAAACAGAGGCACAAGGTTACTCGGAAATGCTGTGTTGTTGCCTTTTTTGTGACTTTCACTATCTGTTATTATGCACTTTTAACACAAGGCTCTGTACACATTGGTAAACATAATTAAGATGCTGGGAACTTAAAGAACAGCTCATGGGCGTAGCCAGGGTTTTTCAAAGGGGAACACACTGAGTCATACAGAGGGTACTCAGCAGATTGTCACCTGAATATTGTAGGTTGTTTGCTTACAAAAAGGCTTACAAAGGGGGGGGGGGGGTCACGGGCACCCCAGAACCCCCCTGGCTACGCCCTTGCAGCTTAATCAGTTTTTTCGCTGTATGTTACTAAAGAGGCAATTTGCATAAATTATGAAATGACTTCAATGCTTCTCTGAATTAGTTATAATCAGATTACCAGTCTAGAAAATACCAGGTGATGTCCTGTTACCATGGATATAAAAACTGGAGGACAAAACGTCGACCAAGTGAAGCCTAATGAGACTGAAAAGCACTGTCGTTGGGAAAACAAAGACGTGCTCGTTCCAGTGTGGTGGATAAGAGGCGCTGGGGTGGGATATGTCATGCAGCGGTCTCTCTGATTGGACAAGACTCAAATGGCCAAATTTGCGCTAGGTTCTTGAAAGTGAAACTGAAGCTGTGATTGGCTAATGTGGTTCGGATGCGAGCAACCATTTCTTTGGGCGAGCGTTACGTGACATTCGAAAAGAGACTTGGTACCTTAGGCCGGTTTAAGCGTCCCATTTCACGTGCGCCGAATCCAATACTAATTGTACTCGACTCAAATGAATACGTTCGGCTGATTTGATTTAAACGTCGCATTTTTTTGCCGAATAAAATTGCTGAGCGCGAGCGACGTGTTTTTAATTCCCACTCGACAAACATAATTTTTTTTAACAATTTGAATTCGATTCGGCACATGTAAAATACGGCGTTTAAATCAACTGTCGAACTCGACTAGATCATTCGAACATTCGACTGGCTCGAACCGAATTAATTGAAAAATTTCGCATTAAATTGATTTAGACGTCGCATTTTACATGCACTTAATTCGGCAATTCGATTCGGCGCATGTAAAATGTGACGTTTAAACAGGGCCTTACGTAAGAAGAAACGAAAAAATGCACATATTTAACAACAAAAAATGGTACATTTAATTTTATTCCACAAACTTGGCCTATTACTACGACAAAACCCTTTATGTTACATTCATTCGTTAGTTATTGCTTCTAAACTATCTTACGTTACTTATCTTCTGGGCGGACGTCGTTCGTTGGTCGATATCACATCTCTTTCATCAGCTTATATCGAAAAACTGCCTTTTCAGTCTCCAATCACATCGCACGGGTACATTTTAAACGTACTGTATCTTTCAAAAATGTTATTTTGGCGATATAACACAAGACAACAGCAACAGCTAAAGCTTGTGCCAATTTTTACCCACGGCCAAAAATATACAAAGTCGAAATCTACCAGAAGTTCTAGTAACACAAGTGAACAAAAACTTTGTACCAGGATTCTTTTACATTGTATTGCAAACTTCTGTACGACTGCCTTAAACATCTTCCAAAAAATTTATTTCTAACACCGCAAACGTCGAAAACAAATGTTGAACTTCGTTTGAATCACTTAAAAGTACTGGTGAAATGACACTGATGATAAAAATTTTACTTGTTGTGTTTGTGCCATTTCTCTCAAGTTCGAAATTTATTTTCTAGCGTGCCCATGAGAAATTGTTTTTTGGTGTCATTTCAAGTAAATATTCATATCTTTAGCTTAAACCCTTGAACACCCAAATTTTCACCAAAAATTGCGGTTTCCAATCGTTAAATCAGTTTTTTGGCTGCCATGACGCTAAATGGGCCTTAGTTCTGCTGAAAGAGCTATTTTTTTTTACCAAAAACATCTTGGGAAGTAAAGGGTTAAGATAATGTAGAAGCCGGACGGTAAAATAGTTAAAATT
>CM042755.1:23499776-23526106 GCA_022496165.2 Catalaphyllia jardinei
CTTGTAAAAAAAACGTGTCTTCATTGCTTGTTTTGCGTTGGTTTTAATTCAAAGTTGAAGAACAAACAATATAAACAGCCGAAAATTTTCAAAACTGAAATCAAAATTCTCGCTAATCTGGAGTTAGCTTTTAATCGGGCTTTGAACAACGTAGACCTGATATCAGGAATTGAAACTTGACTGAAGAACTGACTTTCAAAAGGTAAAAAGGCCGGCAGTTATTTTCACCACCGTATCCCCCCTCCAAACAAACTACGCAACAACTAAATTCTAATTAATGATTTTCTTTTAGACAATAGGTCCCCCGCTGACTCACCTTTTATCAAGTTTTGATGGAAGAATAACAAAACCTCAGACAATTCCGGCGCTGTTTGTGTGTTTATGCTGGGTGTGGCGTGAGAAAAAAGCTCATTTAGAAATCTATCGCGAAAACAAATTCTCTCTCCTCGTACGTGATCAAAAACTCGCTATACGAGAGTTTGTTCGAGTGTTGGGCTAACAAGCTGTTAAAGAGGTGAGAAGAGAACTACACTTCAGTTCTTGAATTAGAACAAGTCATTAACAGCCGATTGTTGACGATTGTTAAGTGATTAACAATTCCGTGTGGTGGGTAAAGTCACGCTTGACATGACTTGACATTTTGACAATTTGAATTTTAGCGCGAGACAGCCATGTGCGAATTGAGTGTTATTGCTTTCCGAATTCGATCGGGTTGTTTTCCGTTTCATTTGTGTGCATATGCTATGGATACTTTGGAGTGACTATGGAGTCGATTGGGAAAGTTTTGGTCTTTTCTGTCCTGTTTCATGCGTACACATTCATAACTTGTCGACATTGCGATTTTTCGATGCAAACTTCTCCGTCAAATTGGGTTCGAAAACCTTGTGCTTTCGTCTTCGACAAGGCCGAAACGAAATACATTGGATTTGAATTCCGATTGAGAGATGACAAGGCGACGAAACTTGCTTTTGAAGAGGTGGGAGCGAATTTTTACAAGTTCTTTCAAAGTCCTCTGACGCTGTGGAACGATAGCTGTGATTGTAATAAAGTACCATGTTTGAACGACGAGCAATTGGACAAGTTATTTGCTTTTAGCGTGAAAAAAACTCACGAAGAAGCGACGAGGGCATTTCCGTTTATTTCCGCATTATGTTGCTCCTTACAACAAGCTTTAGAGGAAATTGTCTACGGTTTAGCCGAAGACCAAGTCGCCGAGTTAACAAAAATCCCTTTGAAAGAAATTAACATGCAAAAATGGACAACATATTTGATTGATGGACTTCGACAAACGGAGTGGTGTGAAACGTTCAAAGCGAAATGTGACAATGTTGTTCGTCGTATTTTGAAAGGATGTGAAGAGAAAAGGAGGGAGAAAAGAGATATTGGTGTCAAATCTGCGACAATGTGTGGTCCGTCTTCGTGTAATCACGGTAAGAGGCGGTTATTCAGATCTTTCAGTCTCGCTTCATTCGTGTTTACATAGTGTTGTTTATAACAGGTAGTGGTGGTTCCCGAATAAACAAATTAAGAAAGAATGCCCGAGAAAGGCATTTCCCGCGACGAAAGAACTTTCGAATTCTGTTCACTTTCACATGGTATTTATTATTGTTATGACTAAGATTGATGCAATATCTCTAAAAGAAAGCGAAACTGAGCTGAATATCTGATGTTCTGGAGATGTATATAAGCTTAGACTAAAGCGTACATGGTTTGCACTGAACCTTTTTTTATCCTGTATGTTCACCCAAAGTATAAGCTTAAATGGTTTCCTTTAGGGAACCGTTTCTCGAAAACTGACCTACATATTAAAATAGTGTAAACTTATTGCTCAGTTTAAAGCGTTCAATTTCTTTGAAAATTAAAATGTTTGGCAATGATGTAATTTTATGTAAGAGAGCAAGTGAGAGATATTTGCCTATTTCGGAAGGCACAGATTTCAATTTCCGACCACGAGAAAAGCAGATTACAAGTTGGAATAAGAATACGGTTGACGGTTATCAAAAAATTAACAGAAGAATGACTGAATATAAACAATTACTCGCAGGAATGTCAAGTAACAAACGCTTGAGGCAGTATCACATAAAATGATAAGCGGGTACAAAATGAAACAAAAACACAATGGCCGTCAATTGAAAACAAATTAATTATATCTCTCTCCACATATTTGATGGATTGGTCAGAAGGGAACCGCGGAAACATTACTTAAACATTAAGGAGCCGACTTCATCTTTTATAACGTAAAAGGAGGAACTAAATGGAGTGTTGAGTGCAATTTTGATCAAGTACCGATTGCACGTACGTTTAATATTAACAACTCCAAAACAATTTTTTCAGTCGTTATTAATGGTAGTGGGTAGTCCACGGTACGCGCGGGGGTCTGTCTTTTCAACTCTTCCATTAATTTTCGCTTCAGTGATGGCAGTCGTCAAGGCCGAGTTAATGGCAAAGAGATTCTTGAGGAGAAAGCTCTGTTACTATTTAAGTATCTGTCCGTGGTGGTCTATAGTGAGTCGTTTTAGTATGATTTCAGTTTTCAGCTGCATAAACCATATGGACTTAAAAACGCACTGTTACGTTTGTAGACCCCCGGTACCAACTGAACATCAGTCATTTTGGATATGTGGTTAAGGAAAACTCGGCCAGGGAAAAAACAAGATGATGGTAACGCCATCAGTTTTGAAAAGCTCCATTTTCAGAATGCTTTTTGTCCACATTAAGACGCGAAGTCGGCGTTCTTAAATTCCTCCAGTTTGAAGAGCGTTTTCAAGAAGCTCCGTTTTCGTGACGGATTAGTGAGGACGGTAGGCCTTACTGTAGAAACAAAGTTCCCCGGCGTAGTGAGACCCTGGGAACGAGGTTGTGGATCCCGGTCAAGCGGGCATCAAGTCCCCGGGCCGCCTGGGGACGAGACAGGTTGTAATTCACTAGCGTGCTGCACAATATTTTTCCCCTTTCTTTTGTTGTCCATTGCAGCACTTTGCGTACGCTTTTAATTTCTACTCCTAACTCGTGTTTTGTGATGATCGAACACAGATTCGCTGAATTACCCTGACTTGAATCAAACTCTGTTTTTTCACCTTGGATCACAATTAGACCCGTATCCCGCAAGGGCTACGGGTCAATAGCCGCGAGGTTAAGCCGAATTGACTATTGACCCGTGGCCCTTTAGGGCGAAGGGTCTAATTGTTTTACCACCCAACTAGAAGGACAGAAAAGGCAATAATAAAGTTAGCAAATGCAAGTTAAAGAAATATTTGTTTGGGAATAAAACGAGAGAAAAACCGGCGAAGTTAGCTACTCGAGGACTATTACTACCAGTCCTGTAGTAGCGTACTAGCAATTAAAATGCAGGATTTGCATTAGTTCACTAGTTAGATGATACTAATTCCTGTTATATAATTACTTGCCGAGTCTCTTTTAGACATACTAAGCCGGGCAGTCGGTGTAACTAACTGGTCAGCCCTGCTCTTACAGGTTGAGAATAGGTTAAAGATATACGCATTCAGTTCTCACAGTAGAATACAAATTCATTTTGCAGATAGTGGATCAGTCGCCCCTACACCTCTGCCGATAATGGCGAAAGAAACATCTCACGTTGGAGTCGTACAAGACTCGGTGGGAACATCTGAGCAACGCTTGCTCACATCGAGAATTCTTTCAAGCAGTGTATGTCAAGATGAAAAGAGTTCAGTAATGGCGTCATCAAAAACGGGCAAAATTGGCATGGGGACCTCTCAAGAAAGAACTGCTGGTATTTTCACCTCGAGTTTTCTCATTGAAACCGTAACTACGCCCTCCTCCAAATATTTCCTGGAGTCGAAGGCGCCGTCCGTGTCACCTTTGACATCTCCTTACTCGAAGTCTTTACTGGAAGGTACATCCTCAGGAGACTCGAAAATTCCAACTATGCGCATCCGTACACTTGCTGCGTTTTCGAAGTCCACTGAATCGTCTTGGAACTCTGCTGAGAGTTATTCCAAAGGGAAAGCGACTGGGATCGTTACAGCTCCTTTTCGTAAGTCTGATGCGTCCATCTCACGGACCACGCGGGTGCACCTATCAACCATCGTTTCGCTATTACACAGTACTCACTCATCTATCCATCTGTCGGCCCAAACGTCCGCAGTTAAAAAAAGCAGTGTAACGAGATATTTGGCTAAGAAGCTTTCCACATCAAAAACACCCGTGATAGCATATTCGCCGGTGCTGGGGACACAAAAACTCAGTAATCGCACTTTGACGAAAATGTCAGGCACTATTTCTTCACACCTTGTCAGTGACATGGAGAAATCAGGAAACACTTCAGCGCGCCGTGTTAGTTTAACGTATTACACACCAGTTACGTCAATGCCCATGGCAACCAATGAAATGCAAAGCACCGCGTCTTTGAAGTCAACCAATTCTTCCCATGAGCTAGAAAAATCTTCACAGTTCACGTCTGGACCTCTAAAATCTGAAACGCTACAGCGGTCTGTTATAACGCCCTCGAAGTTTCCGCATTTGCCAAAGAGTTCATCCCCATTAGTTTCGGCTTTAGGGGATATCTCAAGTGAACAGAATAAAATTACTATGGGAGTGACTGCTGCTTCCTTGGTGACAAGCCTATCAAGGTATTCACTCACCAATCCCGTGAGGTACAAAACAGAAATGATACACCAGTCAACGCCAAGTAAAGGCAACAAGAGTCATGTAGAAACAACATCATTTGTGCTGGCATCGGAATTGAAAGAAAACTTGACGTCGTCTTCATCGTCTCTCGCGCTTAGGATAACATTATTATTGACATCAACATCGTCGTCTTGGCCCTCTTCATCTTCCTCTACCATGATCAGCACGCTCTCTTCCTCGCCAATACCATCTTCATCTTCGTTAGTTTTATCTTCACTGTCTTTGCAGTTGCATTCTTCGTCTTTTCCCGCGTCACCTGAGTTATCACTTTCTATAGTACCATCAAATTCAAGTAGACTGTTATTATCTTCTGCCCAACCAACACCTTCAACTGTGTCATTACCTGTGACATTCTCCGTGACAACCGCTTTGTTGTTGACCCTACAGTCACGTGTACAACCTATGCCACACTCATCAGTGACGTCAGTGTCACGTGCGTCGACATCGCCATTTCAGCTGTGGCCCTTATCATCCAAACGATCGAAATTTAAACCCATGGTTGAATCATTGCCTTTGTCATTGTTACCGTCAACAACAATTCAGGTCCCATTACGAATACGAACAACATCGTTTTGGACATCATCGTCGTCATCATCGTCATCATTCTTTACAACAACAAAAATAAGAACAGCAACTGTCAGTCCAGCAGCAGCACCAAAACCTTCTTCCCCAACACTCTTACTGCAGTTGTCATTAACCGCTTTTTTACCTTCAGTACCCTTAGGGTCAGCATCTACATCAGTGACAACAAAACGAACACCATTGCCGTTATTACCGTCTTCATTTTCCTCACTATTATCATTGTCGTCACCATTATCACTTTATCCATCGTCAACTTCATTGCTAACAGCCTCATCAAAGTTAACATCTTCACTCTCGCGCTTCCCTACGCCTCTGCATCGAACACTGAACACAAAAACGGCTCTTATGCCGCGAAGAACTACACTCTCCTCTTCATTGTTAACGTCCCTGGGGACAAAATCATTTCCTAGCTCTAGCGAAACACTCAGCAGTTTGTCTTACATTGGAACAAAAGTTGCTCCTTCAAACAACCTGCACACGTTGGAATCGTCGTATTCAAAGCCAAGTTCAGCTTCACCGGTAGTCAATGAAACGTTTCTGGTAAAGTTCCACGCCAATTGTAGCGCCATTGCAAACGAGGATGACTTCAAATCTAGTTTTATAACTACACTGACCCAATTGCTGCAGATCTCAAAGTCTGACGTCATAGTTCTTGACGTAATCTGCGGATGTGTAGATGTTCTTTTCGTGATCAAAAGCGTGCGTAGTAGAAACTTAACAAACAAACTTTGGGCGGTGGTTAAAAATGAATCATTAGTATTTACGTACAACGGCACAGAATTTGTTGCATTTGAATTAAGAGAGATCTCAAGGCCATCCATAACTCCGACAGCTCCTTTCACGTCTCCTTTGACGCCGTCAAAGAATACCAAACACGAGAGGAAAAAGATCGTTTTCATAATATTCGTGTTTATCGGCTCAGTCTTTGCAGCCTTGTTTATATTTTTGCTGGTTGTATTTTCAGCCAGGTTTTCCCGCTGTTGCCGGAAAACTGGGAAATTGCGCGTGCGCAGAAACGATCGTTTCCATGCTCCCTTTGAATCGGAGTTGAAACGATTTGCGGTGCGCAGGAGTCTGTTCCAAGGAATAAACTTCTACGGTGATATCACTCAGTTGGAGGAAATGAAACAAGACGCTGAAATTGTGGAAGATGACATTGACATCGAGGAAGAGTTTTCCAAAGTTCATCCAGTCGATACAAACACTTGTTTGTTGAATGGCAGCAGTCACACAAATTTCAACAAAGTAGAAGAACGCAAGTTTGTTTTTGACGATGATGATTCATGTTCAAGTGTACTCTTTTACTAAAATCTGTAATAGTTCAATTAGATTGTCTTAAAAAAGTGCGACATTTGGATTTTGTGATTGGGTCTTTTCCTTGCATTTGCCCTATAGACGTATATCAACTTTTCTTAAAAGGTTGTAAAATTTTCTGCAATTATATTTTCGTTCAGCAATTATATTTCTGAGCAGTTTTATATATTTTTATGAATAGACTTGTATAAACCTTTATGAATAAAATAAACTTAAATTATGAGTGGTAGCTGCAATAGATTCCTTCGATTAGCTTGTCTTAAAGAGTTGTCAACGAAAGTTATTTACAGTTGACTACTTGATAGCCTCCCACGTTCTTAGGCTTATCACGCGTTCCTCCCCACGAATGCGTGACAAGCCTAAGAGGCTAACAACTTGACGGTATGGCTTTTTATCTCAAATGTTTTCCGGCATGTATCCTTTGCTCCCTGCTCCAGATGTAATTTCAGACACGCTTTTGCGTTAGCGTTCGATAATGCCCCTTTTAACCTATCTAGATTACACGATAACACGCACGTTTTAGAACCCAGAACCTCCTGTGTAGGGGAAAGTTTAAAAGAATCAATCTTTTCAATCGTTTATAGTGAGGACAATTTTTTTTTTAGTGAGGACAAAGGACAGACGACTGGGTACTACTACTTTCGTCATCGGGACGTAGCAAGTTACCTTATACGAAGTATACACTCATTCAGAGATGGCGACCCGGTTTTCATGGCGGGCAAAGAGCTAGATAGCAACTTTTTGATCTTTCTGCCGCAGGTTTTCACGAATGATCCTGTATCAGACATAGAGCTAGGTTCGAGGAATTCATGCTACATTGGAGAGCGTCTATGCTTTTTTCTGATCGCACAGTTTCGAGGAAGGAATCGAGAAGATGCGAACTTTCAAGCATGGAAAAAACGCCTGCTGCGTGTGTGTATGTCTGTTAGTGTGAGTAGCCTTGATTTTATGAGCAGAAAGGATGACGCACATGCAAGCGGGCTTATTACGTGCTGGCCTATTAACTCTTCGAAATTGAGGGGAAAAGATGCTGACTTGCGGAAAAAGGTACGCTTAATCTTAATGTGGCTTTGGAACCATTTTCTCTCGATCCTGCCTTCCCTTATCAAGCTATTGTGCGCAAAGTGAGGTTAAAATTCCCATAATTTATTTAAGTGATAACTTATTTGACCATTTTTTAGGCGAAATGTGATTTGTTTACCATTTTAACTGCTGTTTTGTGTGCAGCAGAGTTTAAAGTGGTTTTAAAATTAATCTTAAAATATATTTCGTTCATTTTTGGGTAGATTGCAGAATACCCGGCCACTTGATGTGTGTTTTCAAATACTGCTACCGCAGTCCCGCAGTCACCAAATTAACATAAAAACTGAATATAAACATCACGAAAAATCCTAGTATTTGTCGTTATAGCATTCGGTTAACTAACTCAGTCTTAATTATTCGTCGACTACGGCACTGTGGTGGCAGTAGTTTAACCAACTTAGACTTTTATTATTCATGGACCACGGCACTGCGGCACTGCGGCACTGCGGCACTGCGGCACTGCGGCACTGCGGCACTGCGGCACTGCGGTAGCAGTAGTTTAACTAAGTTAGATTTTTTATTCATCGACTACGGCACTGCGGTAACTCATGGTAAATTATGTTTGGTCACTGCGGGACCGCGGGAGCAAGAAATTTGTGCCGTTCGAAGTGGGCCGGGTATTCTGCAATCGTAACCATTATACACCAATCTTGATTAAAAGAAGGTCTAAAAAAAGTCGTACGAATGAATGCTTTAATATTCACCTGAATATTACACAATACTTCTTTGGATTGTAAGTTCCCCAAGTTCTGCCCAAACTCAAGCTTTCAGATCATGTAGCCAATGTGAATAGCTAGGTCTGGTTGTTTGAAGAGTAATGCTTTATCTGTGTACATATATTTACCAGGTGAATCGATCTCGAATAGATGCTGACAAATGAACTATCCTATCAATATTCACTGCTTAGTGATTTATACAAGGGATCTAATTAGTTTTATCCTGAGTTTAAGTAACATTTACTGTGATAATGTTTATTTAAGTCAGAAAATTAATGCAGCACTATGCTGCGATTTAAAGTTTTAAAACATAGTTTTGCCAGATATTGAAATTGGGGAGGGATTATATTGATAAGATTCTCAAGTGGATGCATGTGTTAGTCATTGATATTGGGAAGATTATCTCAGTGACCTATAAAAGGAAGTATTGAAATTTCAGCTATTAATATTGAGGTACAACGAAATCCTTATGGCCACCCCATTTATACAGCCATCTCGTTATTACAACCACTTTGAATGAAAAGTCTTAAAAGACAGCATACATGTGACTTTACAATCAATAACAAAAATAAACTAAAGTAAAAACCAGTAATATGTGTTAAAAAATTATATGAAGTTAAAAAAAGATATTAAGAAATAAATCTCAAAACTCAAAAGACATCTATTGACAAAATTTAGTTTTCACTCTAAGGAATATGATGTCACGTAAATTTAAAATGTAGAAAATGTAAATCTAATTTATAGTGGACATGTACTTAGCTTAGTACTAAGCATTACCATGGCATAACTATGGCAATACCTAGTTTACAGGCATGCCACTGAAACAAAGGAAACATAACATCGTTAAAAATCCCAACTGGCAGGAGGCAGACCAGTTGGCTATTTGCAAAGCGTGACCGAGGATTTGAACTCGGGACTACTGAGAAACAAATCCTGCTAGTGACAGGGTAGAGGCCTTGAAACCGGGACCTCTGGATTACAACACCAGCACGCTGCCTCCCCTATATAGCTAACTGTAAGAGCCTTGCCAGTCTGGTCTGATTAAAAGCTCTGTCAGTCATTTTCTAATATAAAGAACACCTTTAATATGGCCACCCCATTGATATGGCAAGATTTTTGTAGTGCACTCACAGGTGACTAGATTAACAGGATTCCACCATACAATGTAGCAAATTATACATGTACAACAGATCAGAAAATTAAAAAATCAAATGTGATTTAGCGTGGTCTGTACTCTTATCGACAATGATACACGTCATCACAGTGGTCAAAATGTTGTGGACTCATGAGGCGCACCCGAGTGAGTCTGCAACAAATTTTGACCACTGTGATGACGCGTATCGTTGTTGATAACGGTACACACCATGCTAAACCACATTTGATTTGTTTTTTACCACAATATCAACGTCAAAGAAAATGTTTTTCTTCAGAGTGCGAGCTGAAAAAGGCATTGCTTGACACATTGACGTGAGCAGCGTGGTATGGACTCTTATTTACCACGGCAAATTAGCCAATCAGATTGCGAGATTAGCAGCAGTTGTGGTAAAAAAGTATTTACAAAAACTGTCTCTTGTTAAACATTTTGGGGGTTATCACTAAATACTTCTCATAAAAACAATAGAAGGGAGAATCAATGTATCATTTAGAAGCGTGCAAGGATGTAGACATGCAAACCACAGTAAACCTGGACAAAGTGATGAAATCATGTAATTTAACAATCGATTATAATAATTATTACTGTATGTTCTCTCTTTATTTATAGGTAGAGCCAAAAATTACAACTCGGGGAGATATCATTTATCCTCTGAATGTTTTGCTGGACTCATTGCCAGCTTTGACCAGAAGAATGCGTTTGTCGGTGAATGTCTGGACACCTGAATTAAACGTCCTTCATGAAACAGAAGCTGATCACGGTATCGACTTTAAGCAATATTTAGTACACCATGATCCAGATGATCTTATGGAAGAATCAAAGAATGCATGGCGGTGTATAGGTATGTTAAGTTACTGGCAGTATCTCCCAGGTGATGATCAAACTTCTTTTTGCTGTTGTTCCTCAGCTAACTCAGTCCTGAACGAATATGGGCCATTATACCTTTGTGACTTATACATTGAAAAAAGGCGAATACATTGTGTTGATTTTTCATTAATCGTTAATGAAATGGCCACTTTGTTTACTATCTTCAAAAGTTGAAAGTGTGTTAGATCAAGGTTGCACTGTATTCAAGATCTCCAGGAGAAATTTACTTTGTTCATTCATTGACAAGTATATTTTATTTGCACAGTGCATGAAATTCTTTGCCCTGCAACATCAAGGTTATTAGATCAGTTATGCTAAAATATTATAAAATACTCCATATTGTTGAATATCCTGTTAGTATGTAAACGAAATCTCCTATTATTGAAAAGACTGTACCATCAAGCTGTCATCAATGAAGTTCTCTTATCTTACTCTATATTTATTGTTGTTTGATCTGCAGTGAATGCTACTCTTCCAGTTATAACTCCTCCAACACTTCGCTGCAAGTATTTTCAAGTAGCTGGCAAGCACTTTCTTTGCATCGAAGGTAAAGATTATAATAGAGCATAAATTATGTGAATTGTCGAGTGTCCTCTTACAGTTGTATTCATTGCAGTGCACAAGAACGTTCTTTCTTATCTCTTTGCATAACTAGTAGTAGTAGTAGGTTTATTAAATCTGCAGCCAGTGGCTCTTCCGATTTAATTTACAACAATTGGGAATCGAATGAAACTACCTATAAAAGTTACAATAGTATCACAAAAAGAATTAATAATTGACCTATTCTAAAATTCTAATCCTAAAAAGTTGCTACAGCTCATGATCATTCAACTAAAGGAACATTTTCCTTTTAGCGTGACAAGTGTTTGTGTGTATTCCATTTTTCAGGTTTTTTTAAAATTTGTTTTCTTCAAGTTAGAGAATGATGAATTTTTCTCTTGTATTGTAATTCTAGTTGTACAGTATTCTTTACTGAATTACACAGGAACTTTCTTTCTGGTCTCTTCAGCAGCCAATGAAAACAACAATTTCCTTTCCTTAGTCTGGTTAATTTTTGTGCAAATCCCATCTGTTCAGTTTTTTTTGTTTTCTTCAAGTTAGAGAGATTGACTTCTTCTCTTTAATTCCAGTCATCAACATTTTGGGTAAATCAGTCCATCTTAGTGAAGTCACTATACACACCAGCTCTGATGTGGCTGTGGAAAATTCAAACAACATGATCCACAATCTTGGTCACTTGAAACAGGACTCGAAACCTAGGTACAGTACATAACATTAAATGACTTTTAATTCTTGTCCTTCATTTTCATGCGCAGAACGTTCAATTTAACAAATTTCTGGGTCTCATGGAACTGTGTTTTGCTTACAAAAAGTAAATGATATTCAATTTGGTTTATTCACGGGTAAGTTAAGTTAATGATATCATCTTATCTCAAGACTACATCACATAATGTAATCAGGGCTTGATAAAACACCTAAATTGCAGCTTGCCCTTAAACCCGCTTTGGATAAGCAGCTCTTATATGTAAGTTTACCTTTTCCTTATTTAGGCGACTTTTGATTTGGTTGGACCCTTGCCCACCTGACAAGTGAGAATGAAAAGGAATCTACTCAACCAAAAAATCTACTGAACCCTTTTTTAAGCCCCTGGGCCCGGTTGTTCAAAACCCCGATTAGCTCTAATCCCCGATTAAATGTGAAAATCTGCGATTAAAATTTGATCTGCAATTAGATTGCGTTGTTCAAAGCCAGATTAACGCTAATCTGACTCTAATCGGCGGGTTAACTTTAATACACCTCCGAAGGAAGATTAAATTGCTAATCGGCCGATTAATATTGAAATAAAATCGCCGACTTGTTGTTTGGCCTTCCTTGCGTGAGACAAAGACGAGCGTGAATTTATCGATATAACGATAGTATACTAATTTACAGCAATCAAAAGCTTCACACTCGTTATAGATTTGGCAGAGTCTCAATTGAATACAATACAAACCTCATTGAGGCGGATATTACAGAGGAAAACGAATTGTTATTACGTTCTGAAACCAAATGACTAAGTGCTGATAGCACCACAATTTTATGCGGGTGGCTTACTGCAAGTTGTCGGCTATACAACTGGAGTAGACAAGTCCACCGTTAATCGGAGGTTACTTTAATCGGGGTTTTGAACAACTGGGCTCAGGATAATAATTCTTTCCAATGATGCTATATTGAAAAAAAATATAACCAACTGACAGTTATAAGCTTTTTTAAAATTTTATTTTCATTTGTAACTATTTTTTTTTATTTTAGGGAAAGTTCATTTAATATGACAAGGGGGGGGGGGGATGAAGATATTGAGGGGGGCTCTGAAAATTTTTAGACACCCAAAAGGGGGGCTCTGAAAAAATTAAGGGGGGCTCCAAAAATTTATATCCTTCAAAACCAACAGGAGGGGTGGGGGGCTCCTAAAAAAATTGAACTGCTTGTGAGGGGGCTACTAAAATTTCAAGTTTCGAGTTTCAACATCCTTATCCCCCCTCCCCTTGTCATATTAAAATAATGAACTTTTTCTTACTTTGCTTGTTCAGGTTTTCCTGTTTAGACATTTTCCCTGTCACAGCCAGTGAAAATTTATCAAGTGAACATCCAGTTCTTCTCAGACCATGGGAGCACTATGCATTTCTCTTCAGAATCATCTATCATGAGAACCAGATGGCTTTTAACAAGGTATTTTATTATAGCTCACAATGCCATCGACTTGCAGAGTTGTCGCAAAGGAAGTTTGACTGCTGGCGTGAGTGACCGGTTTTACCATTTATTTATAAAGAATCAGTCGGGGATTGAATAGCCCAGCAGAGTACAGTAAAAGCCTGTGCATAAGAGCCTACATTTTTTGAAGTCTGACAAAATAGTTTCTTATATTTTGGGGTACTTATTGCCAATTTAGGCAAAGTAGTTGAACTCATAATTAGGTTTCTATGAAGGAGATATCATCATTATCGTCATCGTCATCATCATCGTCATCATCATCATAATAATAATAATAATGATTCAATAATAATAATAATAATAATAACTACTTATAACAGAGAGTGAGGTCGTTATGGGGAAATCTTCTCAAATTGAGGCCTTCCCATATTGAATGAGCGATAGCGAGATCAATACACGTGGTAGGCCGAGGTTTGAGATTTTCCCGTAATGACCAAACGTTTGAGGTTATTAAGTTGTTTATTATGGCTAACAAAACGGTTCTAAAGAACAAAAAAAATCTAAATTCAAGAGGAAGTAGTTACTTCACGTCTGGTAATGCACGCGCTTATCTATTCATTCATCTTTTCAAACCATCAAACTGCATAACAGAATTCAGCAAACTAATGTGTAGTCCATCAAGAAAATATATTTATTTTTGGAAAACAATGATCAATACAGCCACAAAAAGTATTTTAGTACAGTTGTGTTACTATATGACGAGAAATTTCGTCAACATTCTCAAGAATCAACTGCCAAATATCAATTCCTACAGAAAAGTGCTTCAAACTTGCTCAAAAGCCGTGCGGCCCTGTCGGCAAAAAAAATACAATTTAAATGGAATCAGGACTTCTCTTCATCATCACTTTCAATGAAAACTCTTCACCTTTTCTGAGTTTCCTGGATTATAGTTACTGGTCTGTTAAAGATCTTGAACTGACACTCAGAGATGCTGCGAATGTCCACACCAGAAAAAAAAAACGCTCGGCTGTTCAAATCTGATGGTCCTTGAAAATGTTTAAATTGGCTTATGTTACACCTAGAGAATTTGTTGATGTTGACTGCTGTACTGCTCTGGTGTCACCAATTGCCTTTTGAATGGTGAAAGGACAGTGAAAGGAGACTTGACTTCAGAAAGGAACCTCTGTATACTTTGCAGGTTCATAATCATCGCCATCCATTTTCCGATAGTATAAAAAACTTTGCCAATAAGTGGTCAAGGTCAGCAGTCTGTAAGTCCGAAACTTCTACTATGCTTCTTTTGGTTATTGACGACAAATATCATTGAAATGTTTTCGCTGGCAGTTTCCCTTTCTTTTCGTGGTTTTGCTCTTTAATGTATGAATGTTTCAATTTCTTTCTGACCAGTTAACTAGTTCTTAATTTGCCCATGAAACATCATTTTTTCTTAAAATAGTAATATATTAATAAATAAAAATTATTAATAACTCTCTGAATGTTAATCGTCACTCATCGTCTTGTATCACAACAATTTTCAATGTAAATAAAGCAATTATGGTCGACTAGCTTTGTGCAACCTTTCGTGTTTTTCCTTTCCTAATGTGCATAATGGTTAATTGGCCCATGGGCATTACGGGACAATAATGCCTAGCGTTTAGCTGCGCTTAGCCAAGTCAGAGCATGCTTTATATCAGCTAAAAACACTAGCGATGTAATAATAATAATAATATAATAATAATGAATATATATAATGCTCATTTCCAGAGCTCAATGGTGTTTTCTACATGTCTAATATTTGTAATAATTATTACTAAACAGGTTATACTTTTGGGTTTTGAAATAGCAAATTTCTCTCAGCAGGTTTTTAAACCACTACTTGTATTGATGTAGGTTCTTTCTGGTGGATTTTTATTATAGCCAGCCAAGAGCATAACTTAAGGATGCCTGGGTGGTTTTTGCCTGCAGCTGGCAACTTTGCAATACTAATTTAGCAGTCTGGGTGATGGAAATAAATGATATCAGTTTGTTACCACCAAATTTTCAGAACTGATGTTAAAACAAATGTGTGGCAATCAGTTATGGTGTGTTGTGCTTGGGGAAGGAAGGATAATGATGTGAAATTATTTTGATCACAGTGATAACATAATATTAGTGAACAATCCCAATTCTATTACGGATTGTTTGGCAACAAGACAATATATATAAATTTCTGTGATAGGTGGGTTACTGGCTTTGCCACCATCATGCAGTACCCCTGGGGTGGAAACAATTTTCACACCCAACAACAGGGTGGGTTTTAGTCTGTTTTGGTTATAGATCTACAGTATGGTGTCTCACTTTCAGTTCTGGTATGCAAGAAATTATTAAAGACTGTGTAATGTATATGAATTCGCTACTTTTTGTGGATGGTGATTTGTTTTATACCAAACTTTCGCCGATCCACGGCATCATCAGGGAGAGTGAGAAAAAATATATTGCTGTAGCAAAAAAGGTATATCGCTGTATGTTTGCACAAAAATGATGAGATTTTCTTTTTCAGCAACTGGAAGTGGCACTTAAAGGCTCACTAACTTGGGGTGTTGAAACACTCAAGGAACGATTCCAGACAATAAACACCACTTACAGGTACTATAAACAGTTTGTCAGACTATGAACTATTCAAATAATAGTGCATGTATGCAAGAGCTCTAGATCTACAGTGCTGAGTAATCTGTCTCAAATGTCTTTCTCCTCACCCTCCCCTCCCCAATCTCCCTTATTGAGTCTCAAAGGACTCACTTGCATTCGCAGCACCCTTCGAGTAAGGATGCCAGCCTTGACTTCACCCAAAACCCTGCTTTCTAAGCACCCCTGGAGCTTGGCAAGAGATCTTAACCTCCATGTTCACAGCCATCGTAATCTTAAGTCTGTTTATTCTCTTTCTCAACAGTCTTCCTGTCTTTGTTGTAAGAAGATCTTCTGTAAGTGTTAGGGCAAGTTGTCCGTCAAGTGTTAGAAAGGGACAAAGGTATTTTGGTTTGTTGACACATGTATAGAGCTGTACAGCTAATAATACCCCTGTGTATAATTATAGTTGCACAGCATGTCAACTTTGTTTTAGTAATTAACTACTGTAGGTCTTATTTAAGCCTTCTTAAGATCATTTTGGGCTCTAGAAAAGAACAGCTCAAAACTATCGTTGTCAGACATTTGCAGCGTTTTAAATCATTTCACCTTGCTACACATGTACCGGTAGTTTTTATGTGAATAAAAGCTACAGCCCAAGTCTTACATTTACATCAGAAAAAGGGCTGTAATGGGTTGTTAATGTCTAGAATACTGAATATTGCCAGAGTGTATCTAAAATGTAACCGCTTGGCATCCAAGTGTTTCAGCCTCATTACATATACTCAGTAAACAGCCCTGAATGTCATGTCTAGATTCCAGGTGAAGTACACAGTCACCAACACTGATCAAGATGATGGGAATATGTCTCTTGTCTGGAATCCAGCTAGTAATGGCTTGGCAAGAACACAAGATATATGTGCTACTGAGCAATCTGTGGTGTGTTTGCAACCTAGAGTGAGAATAGGGTAAGAAGTGGATTATTCATTTTAGATTGAAGCTCTGTGCAAAAATTGGTCAATTTGACATACATGTACATACATGTAAGCACAGTGTCTAACTTCTTACAGTTACTACTGCCAAGCTCATGTATAATCCTGGGCCGTGTTTTTCAAAGCACGATTAAGTTAACCCAGGGTTTTTTCAGTTTTGTAACTTTTTGGTAAGGTGTTCTGTGATATTGTTTGCCCTTAAGTTTTGAGCTGTAGTTTATGTAATCTCAAACTACACCAAATGTTAGAGGCATAAAAGATTTTTTAGGTGAGAAAAAAAGTAATGCTTCAGTTAATGTTTAATCCTGGGTTAATGTTAGGCAGCTTTCGAATAACCTGGCCCTAGGCACAACACAGTGTCTAGACAATGTTGTTTCAAGACACATGTTCACTTATCATTCTTAAGGGAACAGTCCATTGATCAACTCTGCTAAGGATGCTCTGACATACCAGTAATATTTAAAAATCTAACTGCTACTATTTAGTTACAAAGTAATTAGTATAAACTGAAGGTTATGTACCGGTAATTGATTTTTATGTCAGCTATGTCCTCTACATCAACTGAAGTAAAAACCTTTCTTTTATACTTTTAAAAACAACTAAGGCACGTCTGACATGTCAAACAAGTTCTCAATACTAAATTTGCTGCACTCAGCCAATACTTTGTAGTAACTATCAGTCATGTAACAACTCTTTGTTTTAACAGTCTTCATAGTTACATACTGCATAACAGAACCTGCTAAAAGTAAGCAGCTCCAGTTTTGTTTTGGTAACCATGTTCTCATCTATGACAGATGTTGTCCATCAGGATCTTCAGTGTCAGTAACTGTAGAGTTTTTAGCCGTGCAAGAAGGACTACATGAGGTAGGCAGGGCACACAGTGATAGCAATTGACAAAGGTTCCTCTCATAAAGTACTACCTGTTAGTGACTGTTATGAACAGTTCTAATTTCTTTGTGTGATCTACGAACGTGACTGAACACTTATGAAGAATGTATGACTTTGAACAATATGTGATTATCAAAATATGTGATTATTTCTGTATGTAAACTTCTCTGTGGTCTTAATTAGTATAGCGATTGCAGTTTCCTACATTTGACAGCTCATGAATAGTTCGTTTTCGTTTATTTGACAGCTCGTGAATAATTTGTTTTTAGGACTAGATTTTTAGGTTTCAATTTCAGTTGCGATCAGCGTCAGTACAGTGAACATTCAATTCATTGTTTGTATTAGTTCTTTCAAGCCACAGAGATCCACTCTTCAGAATCTTCTTCTACTAATCAACTACATTAAAGATTAAAAGAAATCTCTGATGGTTTGATGCATTTGTCTCCTTCTGCACCAGTGACAAATTGCCTTTGGTTTGGAGTATCAATACAGACAAAGGTGTTTGTGTTGAAAATAGTTAAATTGAAAAATGATTTACTTGTTTAGGACCTATCCTCCTCGTGCCTCATGGCACGTCGGCTCTTATAGAGGTCTTCTACTGTTCTCTGCCTGGTGCAATCATCCTTGTGTCCTTCCATGATCTCCACCCAGCACTCCTGACATTACTTTTCAACTGTTTGTCACCATGTTCTCTTAGGCCTTCCTCTTCTCCTTCCCCTCAAGGGCCCACTTATTGTAATGTTACAATCACTACTGCACCTCTTCATCCCTAGTGGCACATAAGACAATGATTATCCCTCCCTATTCATGCTTGTTTTGTGCGACTTGTAATGCCTTGCTCTAAGTGAGTTTTTTTTACCTCGCTGAGCTCAGCCATTCATGACAGCTTGGAGGTTTTAGCTGACTAGGTTATAAAGATAGACTGTATCTTTGCTATTGGCGTAAAATACTAATTAAAATAAATTCATTTATTCATTTCAGGTTGGTAAATTTATGAAGTGCAAATGGCACAGTGAGTCAGATGAGGGAGATTTTCCAGACAGCCAATCCAGAGGACAGAATGGTATTCCTGGATTCACAACTGTGTCACATTCATGTCAAGTTTTTGTGACAGGTGTCAGGTAGTTGCTGACATTGAACTGGTTTTGTTATACATAAGAATGATACTGCAATTATTTATTTATTCTATAATTTAATGATACCGTAGTTATTGTGTAATTCATATCAAAGATTACCGGTAGATATATTTGACATTCTCAGGAGATTTGCTGTCAAGATCATAATTAGTTTGCAGGATCAGTGGCCACGGAGAAAGAGGGCAATGCAATTGCAAAACACTGATTTTAACAGCTGTTTGCATTGGCCAGACTTTGTAGCCCTACCACCTAAAAGTGGTCTCCACAGGAAAGTGCATTTAAAATTTATAGTGATTCATGAAAGATGAGGAAAAATCTCTCTCTTACTTCAATCTCAAATCAACCTTTTGTTGCTGTGTTTACTAAATAGAATAGAAATTATAGAATTTTTTTACTGGAAAGGAACATAACACAAAATAGTATAGCTAGGGTAGAGCATCAGAAAGCCTCAGGAGATTGTTAACAAGTCAAAACTTTATGTTCCAAAACAACTCAAAATCGTGACAGAAGAAATATAACAATTAAAGTGGTGTGATGTGTTGAGAAAATAGTGATACATCAGGCTTTTAAGAAATTAATTAGAAACAATAATTCATGTAATATTTATTCTGAGGTAAAATCATGGTTCTTTGGGTACTCTAATGAATAGTAAATTTAGACATTGTTACTGTTACGTGTATAATAGTTGAAAATATTAATAATTCTAATCATCTAAATTAAAAATATTGTCACTCATCTTGATATTATATACTTAAGATTATTGTACATTTTTGTAGACAGGCCAGGGATGAAGCTTGTTACAACCTCATAACAGATTACAGACTTGTTACAATAATATTCCTAAATTAAGACCTGCCAATTCTAATCATCTAGATTAAAAATATTGTCACTCATCTTGAATATTACATACTTAAGATTATTGTACAGTTTTGTAGACAGGCTAGAGATTAAGCTTGTTAAAACCTAATAACAGATACAGACTTGTTACAATTCCTAAATTAAGACCTGCTAATTGGTAACCAAGTACTGTTTTGCTGCAGTGCAAAATGGTATCTCTCTGCTCTTATAGAGCATTTTTTTACTCATGTGGCAGCAGCCATACAAATTAATCGGATCAAAAGGTGGTGTTTACATAAAAGATAGTTCTTCTTCTACAGGATTGGTTTGGAACACCAACATAGCTGCTGTTTCATTGTTTTGGTACATTACTATGGCTGCTGTGATTTCAAGTGAAAACATATATAACTTGGAGTTTGTCAGCATCTGGCACTGCTGTGAAAGACGATCTTCTCTCAGACCAAACATGCATAAAAATGATAAATTGGCATCAGTCTGTCCTGTTATTGATCATGAATTTTGGCATAACGTAAAGTAGCTGTGGATCCATGAGACAATAGCCAAGTGGATCTGAAAACTACTTTGACAATGTTATGATGAAATCCATTGCCATTAGCAGGACAGACACATTAACACCTGACATCAATTTGTTTTTATGACAAGTTGTCAAATTGTCAGCTCTCGCTGGTTGACGCATTGCATAAATTATAAATTCATGTGTCTGTCTGCATATTGACAATAAAAATTAGCCAATGAGGGCACAAGAATTTCTGCAGTTATTGTAAAATCCTCTTTTGAGCTTCAAAGACACTGCTCAGTCAGATATTTCTTGAGTACAAATATTGGTCTCAATGTGTTTGCTGTGTACATATTTATGATAACAAGTGCAAGACGAAACCTTAAATTTGAAGTAAATGAAATTATTTGGGCCCAGTTGTACAAATTATTATAATTAAAGGCCAATCAAGGACAAGGAACAACTTAGTTTAGCTTAGTTTTATAAGTTATAAGTGATCAATAATATTATTTATTGTGTTGGCCTTGTTGGGGAGAGAATTACATTAGAGACTCATATCAAACAACTTCACAGGAGTAAATATTTCTTTGAACACAAAATCACTTGTTCCTTAGCCTTGGTGAACTTTTTATTCCATATTATATTTGCCTTTTCAACAACTGGGCCAACTCACTATTATTACCAGAATGTAAGGATAATACATGGTTGTACTATATGCTCTCACAAGCTTTATAGTTAGGCAAGTCCAAGTAGGTACATGATAATAATCTGTCCCTTTGTAAAAAGATGTAAAGATGCTGGATATCACACACCTTGTATAAAAATGTTTCATGTACTGACCCTGCCTCAGTTATTCAAAGGGTGGATAGCACTATTTATTGCATGAATTCCTACCCACTGCATAGCGCAGTTGGTTTTGTCAACACTTTCCCACTGGACAGTGATTTACCAGTTGGGGAGGATTATCCATCTTTGAACAACTTGGGCTTTATGAGGGGGGAATTATTTAATTTGATGTAATATCTGGCAAGGCTACAGGCTAGCAGGTCCAAATCTATGTTCAGGAAAATATTTTTGGCAGACAATGGATGGTTGATAATGTCTAAGTCAATGTAAAGCTTGCATATGCAAATGTGCGTAATGCAAGAGCCCTACTGTAATAAAGCACGAGAAGTTTGACTATAAAACAACCTCTCCCACTCCCCACTTCCAGGCAGGGCCTAAATTATTCCACTGGGAATTCAATCAAAATTTTAGTTAGTTGTAAGGGTTCTGAATTGAATGGGAACTTTGGTTTAATAGTTTGCAGCTACAAAGGGGGATACTGTAAGATTAGTCAAACAAAATATTTTGCTGTGGTATACTGTGTTATATTGGGACTTTTCATATTTGTAAAGTATAAATATTAGTACAAACTTAGTATTGTTAGAGAGAGGAAGTATTTTCAGAAATGGCATTGTACTGTTAGGGGAATAAAAATGTTCAAATGGTAACTCAAGGATGTGTTATTTGTTATTTTGCAAAAGTTAGCTTGTTGAGTGAATTCTTCACTGTTTCCACCTCCTAAATTGGGATGAAATTGTGTGAATCATAAAATAAGTAATTTCACTTTCATTGTGTCAAAATTCTTACAGTTGCCCTAGTCTAAAGGCTCGGAGAATTTTTGACAGATCATGTGTGAAATTACTTCCCAATTTCCCTCACCCTCATTTGATTACATGTTACACATCCCTGTTCTAAGTGAAAGGTGACCAATATACGTCTACCAATGTTCAGCAGTGATACAACTAGGGCATATCACTTTAGAAGCTTTGCACCGACTATGTATTCACCATGATTATTAAGGGAAGTTGCAAGTAGCCTACTAAGAATCGGGTGTGAAACTGCAACTCACAGTTCATAACTTCCAACTCCCAGCTCACAAAATGCCTGGTCCAATTATAAACTACTACAGCACCGCTGTTGACAACATAAACACAGATGGAATATTGAGTAATCTTTATTAAAAAACTGACACACTTCCTTTGAAGAAGATAATTTATTTGCAATTTTGTAGAACACATCTGGTCACCAAGAGGTGTCGATAGAAGGTATTGCTAAGATATTGATGAGAGGTATCAACTACAGCTGCTGTAAAACAGATCAGAGAAGCTTGCCGAGTCAAGCTCTTCCACCATTAGTTTCAAGCAACTTCCTGAAATTTCATTTTTTGCTCCCTTCCTACAGCGGATTCCCTTAGATGTAATATTCTTTAATATTTCTCATTTCATTCACTTTCCTGTTTCAAAGGCCTCTTAACAACAAATATCTTTTGATTTGACACTGTTGCCATCAAAGTGAAGTCTCTATAATACACTGCAATGAAAAGTAAATAGAAAAGGAATGTTAGAAGTAAGATATCAAAATGTGTTTCATTGGCATATCCAAACACTGAGAAGAGAGTGCAAAATATGATGTGGAGCGAAGTATTTTTCACGAAAGCGTTTGGGTAGCCAATAAAACACCATCTTGAGTGTTTGATATATCTTCTCAATCGAAACAAAAACTAAGGAGTAAACAGAGATTACATGTAAGTCAAATCATCAAAATCTATGCTAGTTAAGACTGGCTATCCAAACCTCCTTCACAGTTGTGATTTTCTTTGTTTCAAATTGAAGAATAGACCTTTCTCGCATTCCAACAAACAATGGCGCAAAATTGAGGTCAGGGGGGATAAAAGCAAATGTATGAAAATATCCACCCCAACTTCACTCTGGATCTATTGTAAAGGACACCAGAGTCTATTTCCATAGTGATTGCAAGTGATTCTTTTTGATTCATTAATTTTGTTTATCTAGTGTTACATCATTAGCTTTACACGTGGAAATACTTAGTACAAAATAGCAGCATCCTGCCAGTAGCTTTTAGTCTTCATTAGTTTTTACCTTGATTGGAGCGCCTTATTAATAGAAGTTCGTTGAGTCACTCTTCGCTTTTGAGTTCAAGTGGGAACCGATGTGTAAGTGCAGTCACTAAAATACTTTTGTTTTTAAGTACTTGTCTTGGACAATAGTTTTCTAGTGCAAGATACTTGTGGTCCCCTCCATGGGTAGAATTTAAGTCAAGCACGTGACAACGCCCCAGCTTTTATATCTCGCCTTTTGCTTCTGTGAACATTGAATTCAAAACACATTTTATGTAGTATTAGTCCCCTTTTTGTGTCTGTAGATATTTCCAGTATTTTGATTTTATTTTCCCGCTTTATGCTTTGCTCGTTATAGCACTTCCGCAAGCAGTGCTAAATTATAACCATGCATTTGTAGTTTTTTAAATAGTAGTTTGTTTTTTTGCTGTCATTTACGTTTCTATTCATATGTTATTCGACTTAGTACAAGTACCTAGATTTGATTACTTTCAATTTCGGTTTATTTCGCTTGTTTTTCGTAGCTTAGCTGCTTGTCAGCTTGTCCTCGTTAAACTATGATTGGAATGTGTACTCATCTTTTACACTTTCCTGATCATTTGTTATCTTGGTAATCCGCAAATATTTTAATGCGTTTGTATAATTTCGCATTGTCTTTCAGGTAACATTCGATTATTGTCAATTAAATCACCAACAATCAGTGACAATCTGTGATTCCTGACTTAACTCGACTAGTAAAGCATTCCCGCTCGCTACGTTAATCGCGACACGTTATTTAGCTCGTGACGTTCGACCCTTCAACAGTCGCCGTGAGCCTGGCGCTACATCTAAAATAATAGTTTGTACGCACTGAAGTGGAATGAGGGAAAGGTTCAAATAGTTTAAAATGAGTTTGAGGAAATTATGATCCTGATACTGTGTCTACACTGTGCAGACTTGGCTTAAATACAACTCAGGGTGTCAATTGAGCAGTAATCCAAAAAATCCTTGCACGACAACTTGATAATCCCAGGGACCACTGTGATGTAAATTACTCATAGAGTAATGAAAAACTAATTAAATACAAACTATTTAATACACTGTAGTTTAAAAACGTCATTGACTATTGCAGAGGTTAGCTTATTTGTGTTTGCTAAGAATTAAGAAACATTGATACGTAACATGGTGTAACCAGCATAGAACAACTGGGAACAGCTTATAATGCACCTTTCCTTACTCAGGGTTTGTACTGTGATGATTTTAAAATTCCATTACTTTCCATGACCTTTATGAGTTTTCCATGACCAAAGTTCAAGCAGTTGTTCTGACATCAGTATCAAAACAATCATGTAATAATAAACATATTTTCCAGCATTACAACACAAAATATGTACTTGAGTTTAGAGCCTGTTTTCAACACATCTGTTAATTTTTCAAATTTCTTATCTTTGTGCCTTTTTATTTGTCAAAAGCATATTATTTATTTCTTTTCCATGACTTTCCAGGCCTGGAAATTGAAATAATAAATTCCATGGCTTTCCAGGTTTTCCATGACCTGTACAATCCCTGTTACTTGTCATTGACAGCAAGATGTTCCAAGTGGTAATTTGCACTATTTAGAGTCCTATATGACATTATTAAAAACTGCATCATTAGATCATGCAATTCGAGAGTTTTCATTGGTTTGGCCATCATGGGTTATGAGCCATTTACATGTACACCATGCTCTATACTTGTGGTACAAGTGTACACATGAATTTCTGGGATGTTTTTATTTTTATTTCAGTCTAGTTTTCTATAATTTTGTTACTAAAAATAGCTGAAATTAGCTTAAACTAGTTAATTCTCTGTTACATCATTTGTGTTTATAGTGCTACACGGCACTTCATTCATATGTAACCTTACTTTCTCTTCGCCGCGATTCACCATCTAAATCGACCCCCGACTTTCTCTGTCCGACCTCGTAGCTCAGTCGGCAGAGTAACGGAAGATCTAATCTGGAGGTTGTGGGTTTGATTCCCACCGAGGTCAAAAGATTTTTTCTTTACTTCGTGTGGATCCCTGATTCCCTTTACTAGGGCTGACGCCCAGTGGGTTATTCATGGGTTAAATTAGCAGTAAATTGTGAAATAATCTTTTTTTAGCTGTGGATTCTTGTGTGTCTCTACTTACTTTGTAACTTTGTAAGTGGCCAGCTCCCAGAGGGTTTGATGGCTCAGTTGGTAGTCAGAGCACTACACTGGTATTGCAGAGGTCATGGGTTCGAATCCCGTTCAGACCTGCATCTTTTTTTCAGGCTTTGTTGTGTGCATAACTCCAATGATCAATCATATCTTTATAACATAATTTCCAGTTAAGCCTACCAGACAATCTTTTGAAGGTCTGTGTTCTGTCTCCAGATATTGGTATTTTGGCCGCTGTTTGAAGCATCTTGGTTATGGTGGAAGCAATATTCTCTTCATTTTCTAGATCACCAGATGACTACAGAAATAAAACTATAGAAGTCAAACTTACATGTAAGGTTGCAATCACACCTATACTCGTGTTTGTGGATCAAAAAATCAATTTGATCAATATATTACTATATATTTGGTTATATTGTTGTTTTTATTACTGGAAACTGACAAAATGAATGCTGCAATTATTTCTTTTTCCCCACCCAGATGTATGAATGAGTACTTTTGAACTGTTTATAACAAATTATCATAACCATACCTGCCAACCCCCAGAGTACAAGAGACGTCCAGAAATCTCTGAATTGTGAGAATGTCATTAAAGACAATGTCCAGGAATAACCTCCGAAAATCACCCATTGCAAAAGGTATTCCGAGAGACTGCCAGGGGATTTAATGAAAAACTTGGAGACACCCAGGAAAGTAGAGAGAGTTGGCAGGCATGCATGACAAAGCATATGGGGTACCCATCAAACCATTCTCCCAGACATTCTATGTCGCAGAAACTGCAATTGCCTGTTAGCTTGTACCAAGGGCATAGCTGGAGGGGGGGGGAGGGGGGGGGGCTGGGGTTCCTGTGATCCCCCCGTTTGTAAGCCTTTTTGTAAGCAAACAACCTACAATATTCAGGTGACAATCTGGTGAGTACCCTCTATATGACTCAGTGTGACCCTTCGCCAATGGCCTGTATAAGCCTGGACATTGTCTTTTTACTTATGTCACCAACCTACAACAAATTTACCTACTACAGAAAAGAGCAGTCCAGGTGATCTCTAAAGCTGACTACAACGCTTCAAGTAAACGTCTTTTTGCAAATTTGAAAATACTCGATGTTTTTAGCATCTGCTCTTTCCAAGTCAACTCAAATCTTTCAAACTGGAAACCAAATTCAGCAATATTCAACAAGATACTCTGATTATTACCGACCTCATATCTGTAGAACAAATA
>CM042755.1:23526506-23534006 GCA_022496165.2 Catalaphyllia jardinei
CACTCCTCCCAAGTAATCTACAGATTTTAAATTTAACATTAATTAACCTATTTATTATTGTTTTTGTTATCCTTGTATTTGATTGTGTGTGGAAACATAAAAAATACAAAATTAACCCACTAGACTTGGCAAATTAAACCCAAGATAGTAACATAACCAATATCCACCACTGACTGCACTTACTGCAAGCACTGCACCATCAGAATTTATCACAAGATATCCCTGGACATCTGGTATTTTGTCTAAACCATGAGGTAAAGGATTTGCCTGACAAAAGAGATTAAAGAAAGCACATTTAAAATATCAGACTAAACATTTTCCTTGTTAGGAAAAAAAAAAAGAAATAGGAAAGCACCAATCAGATAAACACCTCCAACATGACTTAAACCTGTGGCTCTTCACTGATTATGAAAACGACTGCGAACAAGACTTTACGCCATCATTTGGGCAATTCGATTCGCACAAGATTGCGCGTTCGAGCCCCTTAATCGTAAGTTAAACTTATAGATACGGTTTATAGAAGCTGTCATGATTTTAAAAGGGGGAGACAAGCCAGCGCAAGCGTCGAATAATTTTGACTTTCCAACATTTAAGTGTTCCATTCAGGTTTTTAGAGTTTTAGAGCTTTCTTCCAGTAAAAATAAGGGATATTACTTTCTGAAAACGAACTACCCAATGAGCAGGCAGCTAACAAGTAAATGAACCAAACAAGAGCTTTAAAACGGCTAACTTGTACTCACCATTTTTGCCAGAAACCTCGAAAAATCACGAGATCTCTAGTACATGAGCCTTAGCAACCGTGCCTTTTTTCGTCTATTGTTTAGTACCAAGTTTTTAAATTGTAACTTTTCGACGCTATAGACATGCTCGCCTCCGTGGCCTAATGGATAAGGCGTCGGCCTCCTAGTCGGAGTGCCGGGTGAGCACTCTATAAGCCAGCCGAAGATTGCGGGTTCGAGTCCCGTCGGAGGTGCTTTTTTTTTTTTTTTGGTACATCAAATGAACTAAAAAATAAATGTTTTATCTGCTTCTGTCATACTTCTTTAATTCTCAAGAAAAACCTGAAAAACCAAAGGAGACGATCGAAAATAGATAGATCAGCGGTCAGCTCAGAAGCCTGAAGAAGGCAATAAAATTGGAATGTTGCTAAGCTTTCAAGATGGAGTCCATAAAAGATTTCAAATTTCCTTGGGACACGAAGTCAATCGATTACAACGTCCGGCTCCACGTGCGTTGCACGGTTGTCGCTCAGTGGAGTGGAGATCAGTCTGTTATACGTTATGCACTTGTCATCGGTTTCCCCGAGCTGGGAAAGGGGGGGGGGGGGGGACCCCGGGCTGATGTGGGGACTTTGCTAATATGTGCATTTCAAAGTTCTTGTATTTCCCCACCCGTGGGGGATTTTTTTCTTGCAAAGTCCCCAGTATTTGGCGAAGCCAAGCACCCAACTGGATTAGAAGATACACCTCAGAACTTTATTTTGGTTCTTTGCACAGTTAGCAAAACTCGGACTTTGCATTCTGATCGATGAATATTGAACTTTAATTATTTTTTCTTGAATACTACATAAGCTGCTCGCAGTCTCGTGAAAATTTCAACTTTTCTTCCCTTCCTGAATCCCCAGATTCTGTTTCAAATCTATCCGGACTGATGAAGACCAAGAGAAAACACACTATCATTAGTCTATCGTGAAGGTTCATTGCTGCCTCCAAACACAACGTTCTTTTAAAAGTTTCCTGAGTACTCTGAACGGTTGCTGTGATGCTTCAGAAATTAACATTCTTGTGAATATTTAAAAAAAATAATTTTTTCTATCCTTAACAATTTGTACGTTGTTCTAAATTTGTCCCGATTAATGACAAATGTATATATACAATCGATTCCAATCTCCTCTCAGTTGAACAGAAGCGAAGCCCCCACATTCTCCCCGAGAGTAGGGCGTCCCCACATTTCCCCCACCACAAAAGGAAGAAATTTGTTGCAAATTCCCCATAAAGTCCCCGTATTCCCCCTCGGGAAAGCCGATGACAAGTGCATTATACACCAATTTTATTGTATTTTGTTTATCTTAGCAAAAAGTAGTTTAGTATTGTGTGTTGTGGCTGTGATGTCAGCTTGTTAAGCGAGTCTGCCTGTTAACACAGGATCTTCATCTTCGCCAGTATTTTCAGCGATTTACGAAAATAGTAATAATTAAACTGATAGTTTTTCGTTTGTCATTATCAATATCACTTTTACTATTAAAAAAATTAATTGCCCACAAAAAACCCAAAGAAAAAAGATCATGCCCCAGAAATTGCCCAACCCCTCCTCCCCTCAGAAAATAATTGTCCGTCCTTTTGAGAAACGAGAAACCGCAAGGCAAGGGACCGCATTCGATAAACAACATTTGGTTCTCAAAACGTCTTTCACGTGGTATCAGCCCCTGGGTGGGGGGTGGGGGGTTGTACTTTAGGAATTTCTGGGTGGGGATGTGCCGCTAGAACCCTGGAACCCTTGGCCTATACCAGAGCTAATTCTGCTGAATTTTGCTTCCCTATACTAAAGTAAACTCCCCAAATCACTCCTATCCTAGAGAAGCTTTTTACAGAAACTGAGGTCACGGGCTAGCACAGTCTTAAGCACAGCCAAAACAAAACCTTACACCACAATCGCTTCTCTTTTTAAAAAGGATTTACTTACATGTTATGCTGAACAACGCCAAGCACGTGCGTACGCATTATCAAGACAATATTGTATTAATACCACCGATTTTCGTCTGGATCCCGTTTTTTGACAGTTATAATATCCAGTAGCGTTTTACGAATAGTCATCTATCACCGCTGTTGAGGCTGAGTCGTGAAAATTTTAACTTGCCGATTCACTTTTTTAAATTTTTGAGCAGCAATTCCTGGTTTCCTTAGTCTAGATAAAATCGGCAACCAACTGGTCAGTTTTGTGCAAAATAATACCCTATTCTAGACCCAAACGCTCTGATTTATATACCCTGTGCTAGAGTAAACTGCTTGAAAGCCATACCCTTCACAACGGCGCATACCTATATAGGCCATATATGGTAGTACTCCCCGTGGTATCAGCCTTGCAGTTTATCGTCCGTCCTTTTATACTTGGAGTACTTAGCACCGTCTGTTCTCCCGCCTCTTGCGAAAATTTGAAGGTGTTGTGTTCCGCTCAGAACACAGAAAATAACCTCTTTTGGCCACAAAGTGGAAAGAAAAAACGCCAAGCAATGGGAGGAAAATCATGAAGCCTAGACAGCCATTAAACATTGCTGGTGAAGAATACCTTGACTGATTTGTTACTTCCCTTCTGATGGCTACAAAATGATGATCAATGAGCTCATTTTGTTTTAACTGTGTTTTGGATGCAATTCTTTGAAAATCTGGGCATTTTTTTGCTTCTTAATGTATTTTTTGTACATCTTGGATGATAATCTTAAGGGAAGCTTCGTTAACATTTATCTCATGCGGCCATCATGCTTTAACTTTGCTATTTGTCACTCGCACCTGTTGATTTGCAGTTTTGGTGAAATGTTTATTAAATGTCTTTATAAAAGGCTATTATCGTTTCATGTGGAGAATTAGCATTTTATGACGGGGAGCCCTGCTTTTGGGCTAAGCTAAATATAGATATATTACTTACTTATCCAGATTTATCAGATTTATCCAGATTCATTTCGTGCTCAGGGGAAACTGGGTGGTCATATTTAGCCTGCGAGCAAGCTCTCTATTTGGGTCTCGCGCAAGATTTATTTTGGCCTTTCTATTGGTACACTGACCTTCTCCAGGTTTGTTTTGGGAGCCCCCTAGTTAGAGAATATAGTGCCTTGCCTGGTGGTGCTAACCAGCGTCCTGAGCGTGTGTCCAGTTCCTCAGGTGTACAGCTTTCTCCCAGACCTTCACGGTCAATTGATTTCCGTGATGTATCGGAGACAAACGGCCGGACATCTTTCGCATCGGACAACGTGACCCGAGGCAATTTCTTTTTCGGTCACTTATGAAAAATAGGCACGCAAGGCGGGCATAATCTATTCCATCAATGACTGACTGATCGATCGATGGATTTGTTTTTATATTTGTTATTCGATGATGAATGATGGAGTTCTTTTAAGATCTTGGATGCCTGACAAGCTGATAGGAATTGGCGTTTTCAAATATTGAGAAAGTAGCAGTGTTATAATTAGAGTGTCAAATTTTCGTTCGATGTTGATAGTCGACGATAACAATCAACCTCGATCTGAGTGCAGTCTTTCTCGTGACTTCGCGATTACTTCTCAGGTGGTGGGTCTCTAAATTACTACAAAGGGCTGTGACACAGTGGTAGATTAAGATGTATTTTTTTTTTAATTAACCCACTTTCAAACATATTAAAGCAACATAGTGTGCTTCCACAGATTTGGAACGTTTGTTTGTTCATCCCCACGAATTTAAAGACAATTCAACCTCGCCCCCTGGGGTTTACCCTTAGAGACAGGGCCGCTTCCAATCTCTTAGGGAAAGGCCCTAAACCATAAAAAAGTAGCAAATTGTTTAGTAACATTTGAACAATAGAGCACTTTTTTCGTGTATACGTAGCCTCGTCTAAACACTAAGGAGATTGGGAGAATTCCAAACAGTTATGCATACCCTCGACTGCATCTCTGGTTTGCATGACCCCCCCCCCCCCCCCAAGTGTTGACATGGGGCTATGTAAACACGGAAAAAGTGCTCCATTGCTTTTGTAAAATATTTCTCAAACCCCCGCGCGAATGTAAATGTCGCACCGGGCTTTTACATACTCTCATGTGAACACGCCTTTCGATCAATGAGGGCGCGCATGGTATCTCACGTATTTTATAAAACAGTTCGCATTTTTGTATTATATTTGAGGCGAAAAGCCTCGTTTGCTCCCTTGTGGGAGCATTTCTTTTACTCTCACGAGGCGTTTCGGTCCTCTGCTGTTGTAAAATTTATATTTTTGTGTCCAAATTCGCTTGCCGAATTGAGCTCGTGCTATTTTTGATATCTTTGAACTTGAAATTGTTTACAGCTTGAATTTTCTGATAACGATCAATTTAAGGCGGCGGTACACGTGAAGGCTGTTTTGACGTCGCTTAACACGGCCTTTCTACCAATATCTCGGTCACGTTTCAAGCGCCGCTAAATCTCTAAGTTTATTTCATTAACCACTGTTTGGTGGTTTTGTATAAATTTTTGGGTGACTTTTGCGCATTTTGGGAAAGGATAGGTTAAATTGAGCAAAATATGAAATGTTGAAGATTTGATGGATTTGGAAAATTGAAATTTGAAGTGAAGAATTAGTAGACGGGATACCAAACAGTCCCCTACCAACCTGGGGCTCTTTTTGGAGGGGGTCAACTGTCTGGTAGTATTTCCGACCCATTTTAATCCTAACAAATCATTTTCAATATTACCTCAAAATTCACTCCTATTCATGTGTACCCCCGCCTTTAGACTAATTTGGTAAGGGAACAAGGATTCAGAGTAACTCCAGTGTACACATTCTTTATTGTAATGAAGGTTAACATTTAACAATATAGCTATTAAAATTACAAACTCGTTGCTGGCCAACGACAGAGCATTAGCCTACAGCTTTTTTTTAAATAATTTTCATCGTCAACTAATTTATCGTAACGAATAGTAGCATTGATTAACTATATAGCTTTATTCCCTTTTCGCTGACTGGTTTATAGCAAGGCCAGTGTTAATTTTTAACCTGACCAAAATAGCCTGCAGGCCAAAAAAATTTGCGATCATTAAATAACTGATTTTAGAACCCGTTATTATTAACTTACTTACCTATTGACAAAACCGGGAGTTCGTTTGAAGCAAGCTTTGTCGCTCTGATCTGATATTGGCATCGTTAATAATAAAATAACTCCGGTATTTTCCGATATCTCGAATATATATCTCCATCACTCGATAATGTTTTGATATATTTTACATCTTACATTTTAACGTTGTTTATTTTTAATCTGGCAAATCAAAAGTAGAGCACAATTTTCTCGGAACCTTGGGTACAGAAAGCACAAACAAAACCCAAGTGAGTTTGCAAGCTAGATAGGGCTTGCATAAAACGAACGGTTATCAACATTTGCTGGGTAATTTGTATGGAACAACCCTTACAAAGTTGGACGCTTCTATGAAAACTATACATAACAACCACAGTCCAACGATGGAATAATAAATATACTTTTTTCCTCTGTTTTACAGAATTTACTCGTATGCTCGTATTTTTCTTTTCTCGTTCACATTTTATACAAAATTAATAATATTTCAAATTTCTCTCGTGTCTCTACACTTCACTGTACAACAGTTGAGGTGGTTACCTGACCACTCATAGAAGTTCAACACTAAACAAAGCTTTGTTAACCCCATTCTCCAAGCTAACAAACGTCTCTTCCTTAGCGCGCTCAGTCACATCCGGGTCATTTGAGAATCGACCCAAAACATTCCATACTGATGACGTGCCTCTGAAGATCCGTGTCTCTGATTGGCTATTGCTCGGTTACGAATTTTCGCGCGCAAGTAAAACCCAATCAGAGCCAATGCATGGAGCACTGCGTCATCAATATGAAATGTTGGAGTTAATAATCTGGCTTGGATGACGAGAGCACAAAGTAAAAGGCTTACTTCATTGGGGCTCCTAACGGCGCACATCAGTTTGAAACGCTAACATGAGAACCCTACTCAATATTTTTTGAAATACTCTTAACATAGGTACTTCAAGTCTAAATATTCTTTTCAAAAAAGCCGATAAAAAGGTGGAGACAAACCGAGGCTGTATCTTAGAGGGCTGTGACACAGAAGTGACTTTCAAATGCCCTAGAAGTGAACCTTCAAACTTTGATATTCATAAGAAAACTATTTCTAAAACGACATACAACCAAGTAAGCACAGGAACAAGCAAGAAGTTCAAACTGATGTGCATCTAACGCTATCAGACATGCACAGTTCACATTAATATATAAATAAAAAGTAATTCTTGGAATTTAGCATACCACGGCCGGAATAGCGGAATAACACAGAGACAATTTATCAAATACTTCTAATTTACTTGACATAAAACCCGCAATTTATATATTAGAGTCTCCAAATACGGTGGGTCTAAAACACAGGTCACGGGTCATTGTTTTACCAATACTGGGAACAACCCTAACCCCTTCCTAATCCTAACCTTAGGTCTAAGTACTACACTAAGACAACGTTTTAGGCCTAAATACTACAATAAGGCAATGTTTAGGCTTACGGTTAAGATTAGTAAAGGTTTACGGTTTTTCCAGTATTGGTAAAACAATGACCCGTGACCTGTGTTTTAGCCCCGCCACTCCAAATATTCATTCCAGATGGTAAGGAGCTGTTAAACTCACACCTTCAAACGGTCGTTGTAAGGTTGAGGGAGAAAATTAGACGAACGTCGATATAGTTAACTGTTAATCAGCTATTGACGTTTTCCACTTTCAACGGTTTATGCCGTGGAAATTAAACTTACACAATAACG
>CM042755.1:23536506-23569342 GCA_022496165.2 Catalaphyllia jardinei
AACACAATAGACAATAGAGCGTAAGCACATGAAGTCATGGCAGCCATATTGGTGTTGCAAAACAATGAAACAGCAGCCATGTTGCTGTACCAAACCAATCCCATGGGAGTTCAACTCTTTTCTTATGCAAACACTTTCTTTTGTTGCAATACATTTGCCTAACTGCTGGAAAGGTAAGTCAATACGCTCTTTTATTGTGATGTCATCATTTTCGAAAAACTCCGTTTTCAAAATGTTTACCGTCTAAACTAAAACGAAAAGCTGGTATTTTCAAATTCCTCCGGTTCGTAGAAAGTTTTCGAAAAGCCCTGTTTTCGTGACGGCTCAGTATGACAGTAGGCCTAAGCGTAAAAATGAAGCTGCGTTTTCAAACTTCCTCGGTTTGTAAAGCGTTTTCGAAAAACTCAATTTTTCGTGACGGTAGGCCTAACCGTAGAAAATAAAGCTGCATTTTCAAATTTCTCTGGCGTAATGAAGACACTGCATTATAGAGGGTTTTTGCATATTCTTTTTCAAATGTATATAATATTCTGACAGTAGTTACTTTATAATGCTGCGGAATTGTCTTACCTTTTTACTTCCTTTGGGCGTCTTGGAGACGAATATTTTAACAATATATATTTTTTTTATAATAAACAGCGTTTTACTGAAGCGGACAACAGAACTGTACGCTATTAATATGGCGTGTAAACTACACATAATGGAACCTGAATTTTTCAGTTCCTCTCAGATATAAATACATAATTACACCAATTGCAAGATATTTTACAAGCTTTAAAACTTTAAAGGGTACCAATCTCAACAAGTAACCGGTAAAAGCTGACTTTAACAAAAAAACGTGTTACTGACATCTAGGAATGAAAAGTTTAAAATTGTTACAAATCTTGCAAAAAGCGCACTAATTAAATTTACTAAGTTTTGAATCCTGCAGATAGCTTTTTAAATCAACCGGATGTTAATGATACAATAAAAGTCTGTCAGCTTGAGTAATGAATATAATACAACATTTCATTCTTTTTCCGGCTTCGCTTCTCGTCATGCAATAATGGCGATTGCGTGACGAGCAATGGGAGTACTTCGATCTGACTTGAGATGCCAGTTACCCGCCAAAAGAGACATTCCTAAAAAATGACATGCACTTAATTTGCAAGCGCTCCTAAAGGACAAACTATTCAATGGCCGAAATAAATAGTAACGCGTTTGTACAGTTATTCAATTTCTAATTTTGTTTGAATTCAAGGACAGATGTTTAAAGAAGTTGATAATTGCATACTTTTAATGGCTGTCTTCCTTGTCGATAGCTCGTTTGAGCCGTCCAGCCCTCTCCTCAGCTTTCGCCGTCCGTTCAATCCTCTCGGCTGATTTCGGTGACACGCCGCCGCACAAAGCTTTAACGCCATGAAGCATGCGCTTCACGTGACCAACTTTCGTCACGCCAAGTTCCTAATAAGACAATGAAGAGTGCAAACTCCGTTATGAGAGAAAGTCCACTTTGTAGATGTTAAGATAAGAAGCAAGAGTGAAAACATAATTAAATTCTTTCCAAGCTCGCGGGAATACGTCTGACACCGGTCTGACTTTCATACCAATAGGAGTTCATGTGGCTCTGTATTCGTTTACACGTTATCATCAACACAAAATGTCATTGCAGAATGACTCCTGAAGATTATAGAACAGAGGATCCTGGTGTTCTGCCGAGTGGAAATTTCGTTTTGGTATTGGTGCTGTCGAACAGGCTCCACATGCGTAGTTTTCGTCCCCCAATCCAGGATTGCGTCACGTGTACAACGTTAAACATGAGATGAAAAGAAAAAGAAAGTGTCTACCCCATCATGTAAACTCGACAGGAAATCACGAAGTCGTGATCACACGGATAGAACTCGAGTCGGTACCCAATTTTCACAGATAAAAGTCCACCCCCCCCCCCTCCCGGTTGAGTCCTGATCCCTGCCCCCAATATAGACCATCTCATTCCATCTTGTCATCTGACCTACCTTTAAATCCGATCTTTCAAGATTTAACAGTTCAGGACCACGGACGTCATGCCTTGCAAATTGTTCCTTGTATTCCGCTAGTCCAAGGCTCTCCAGCCAATTCCCGACCTCTTCCACTCCCCAGAACTTAATCATGCGACCTGGGTATAAATAAAAGTCACTTAGCTCATGTGCGATTACGAAATTCTAAATTCGAAACGGAACACTACGCCGGACACCACTGTTTCAGGCTTGCCAAAATTACAACCCTCTTCAATTCCTGACATCATGGGTTGTGTTGATAACTTTATTCATACACGGTAATAATTCCTTCTAACCAATAATTAATAAATTGTTTGAAGACTAAAAACCTATCATATCACCAAAGCTGCTTTTCAATGATGCCGTGTCTCATTCAAAGCTGTAATGACACCACAGTTTACTGCTGATCGGAGTTCATGAGAAAGGTTCTTCCAAAACATGGCACCCCTGTAGCCATTTAAAGGAGCAGTGTCGCGAGGAGTTTTCTGTTTTAGGTCAATTCTGTGCTAAAATCATTACTTCGAGGGTTTAATCATAAACAAAATGCTTTTGTAAAGCTACGACGAAGATGTCAAATGAATTTTATCAGAAAGGGCTAACCATAATAAATTTCTTGAGGATTTATGAAACACGTAGCATCAAAAATTGAACAATTTGGCAAATTTTCTCAAGTTTCAATCCATTTCTATCTATACCATCCGTAGCAACAGGAAACAGCTTCAGTACATTAAAATAGTGTTTAATAACAAAACTAGACCATTAGTTTTGAAATCAATTGATGCAAAGAAACCTAGCTTTTTAAAAAGTTGCCAAGTAGCGTGACAATGCCCCTTTAAACATTAAGTCATCCCATTTACAAATTGGTTGAGGTCATTTCTTCAATATAGGTCTTTAAAATTAAGCCATTGTGGTTGGATTTCCTCTCTTGAGTTCCTGACCAAATTACAGAAAGGAACGAATACGCGGCAATTACTAACCGGAAGGGGCTGACCCAACTTTCGTCATTTCCGGTTTCTTGGACTTCAGCAATCCAGAAAACGAGAACTTACTTCGTCCTTTGCCTGAAGACTGCCTTTCAACCTGAAATACCACAATGTGACGACAATTATAAAAACAATTTCTGTTTGATTAAATTTGCTCATGAAATATCCCCGCGTCTTTCACAAGAAGCATAAGGAGCCCTACTATTGAGTCCCCGCCATCAAATTTGACTAACCTATGCACTTCCTCTATCAACCTAACTCACAACTAAAAGGAGCTTGTTTTTTTTTGTTCAGCGAAGATTTCCATTCAGACGTATTTCCGTATTCCTCGTGAGAGAGCGTGAAGGGTATTCCGTGACCGTGTGCGTGAAGTAATTATGTTTCGTGGCTGCTTGAATGAACGGATTTACGGAATCCAACATGGCATACAACTGACGAGACTAGTGTTTCAGCGAAATATATTTTTTAGTGCCAAGACTTTTACAGTGCGTCGACGAAATATCGAAGACGAAACAGAGGCTTTAAGAGCTAGAGGCTGGCAGGATAAAGATAAATTAATTTAATTTTGCAGTAATCATGTGCTGGATATCTCACCTCTTCCTCAGTAACATTAGTGAGTCCGTACGCTTCAATTGTCTTGCTGATAAGAGTTTTGACTGACGAAATAGTAGACCATAGGTTCCGTTCCACTTCTGGCGGTACCGACTACAAGTTGATTTAAAGAAAAATTAAACGGCGAATCAACATATCTACACCGTCCACGTATCTATACCATCGTAAGGAATATGCCTCGCAAAAGACTGGTGGTTTAACTTTTAAGTCTATGGATGAAACCCCAGTGTGTTACCATTCAAATGAAAGCTGATGAGCAGTACTTTCATGTGGTACTGTTTATTATACTGTACAAGGTGGTTCTAACTTTTTTAAGTCTGTGGATGACACCCTAGTGTGTGACATTCAAATGAAAGCTGCCACTCAGTACTTTCATATAATGGTACTGCTTATTACGCTTCACACCATACCACAGAAAAATACAGCCAATCAGGATGCGGGAAAGCCCTTGTATATTCGTCAGTATTCCACCGAACCTTCCCATCTATCAGTGCAATTCAACTGTATCACACCCAACCTACCCATCTGGTCACTGTATTTTCTATGGCATGGTATAAAATAGTTATGCAACCCTTTCTCGTGGTATAACCGTGGAGTATCCCACGAGTCACTCGTGTTTTCCTGGTATACACACTCGCCTAAAGACTTGTGTGTATACCAGAAAATACAAGTGACTCATGAGATATTCCACGGTATACCACTCCAAACCGTTGCATTAAGTTTGACGTGTGCGAACGAAAGCCTAGAATACGATCAATCAACTCAAAGCTATTGACCTGTAATTTTCTTTCATCTCGTGGATATTGCCATTAGCGTGAGCTTTTCTGTAAGTCAAAATTTATTTTCAATTATTTAATACTCACTGGTAAAAGCGTCGGCAGTTCAATTTGGAGAAAATATGTGACTGCTTGAACCAAGGCCCTCCCGGCCACCACAAGATCCGTAATACGTCCTTTGTTAGGGGCCTGAATAAGACAACAAAGCAAGAAAATACCACGTGACTCCAAAGCGGGTAACAGGAACGAGGAAATCTAGGAACAAGACCTCAATCTGAAGACGAGGCTCTATAATGAGAGAAAAGGCTAATTCTTGTATCATCACCATATAGGCCAGGTGCCTACACAGCCCTGACAATCATAAGTTACTTATTAGTCACGCAACACCATTTCACATTACATCTTTGAAGTTTCTAAACATTATCTTGCATTCTCGTCCCCAGAGCCCACGATCCTTCTGGCCTGTGGCAGGGATCGAGAGCTCTGGTTAGACCCGTTTTTCTGAGTATGTGCAGAGTATTTGTTTTGTATTTTCAACCAATCAAATTTGCCAGATTTGACGGGAAGTCCGTGAATCGGGGACTTCCGGTGTTGGACTAGGTCAGAGGGATCGTGGGCTCTGGGGACGAGGATGATTGTCACGCAAAAACTCCTCACACAATGCTTCAAGACCACAGCTGAGTGATGACCAAGACCGCGGAGGACCCTGGACTCACCTCAGGGATTTTTCCGCCATCAAGCACAAGTTTCTCTATGGAATTTGCAGAAGAATCCGCTAAACTCAGCAAACCCTGAAGATCGTTTTCTTGGGATTCACAGGCGGTCTTTACACTTAAAAAGAAAAGGGGGAATGAACCGGTCATCAATTAATCTATCTGTAATAAGTTCACGAAGCCTGAAAATGGGTGGCGGTATGGAGTTATAGTTTTTGGCAAACACAGTGTGAGACCTGGGGGATACTCCTACAAATGAGCTAAATAAGTTTCAAGTCGGCCATAATCTACTGTAGGATAAGGGTTTTAGAGTCCTAGCGGCACACCCTTATTGATTGATTAAGAAAATACCCCCCCCCCACCCCCTTGAGGGTTTGAGACGAGCGAAAGATGCCCTTGAGCGAAGTCAAAGAGCGATCCCTGAAGAACAGAAGCAAACTTGCGATGAAGTTGCATCTATTCAACAGTTAAGTTCTTCCCGGTGCATATCATGGAAAAGGCTAGACTTGAAACAATTGTGGCAAAACAAGCATGGCCTATTTCGAACGGACATTATTGTACCACACAAGACTCCTTGAAATGCTTTATCTGCGATCAGAATGGATTCTTAACTATAGACACCTGGTCACTGATATCTCCAAAACTGCTTTTCTCGGGCGCTGTAATTCTCCGCTTGTCAAACTGTTAAAAATTCACGGAATGTGCCAAGAAAGTGACAAGACAGATATGAACACATTCCTCACCAGTTGACCAAAATACTAAGACACTGTACGAGGGAGGTCAGCACTTCTGCTTGCGCGCTGGTCACACTCGAGCTAATCTTTTCCTGGAGTTCTGTCCATTCTCTTAACGTCAACTCGAATTCCTGCAAAATTATGGAAATTACAGGAAATAATAACTTAATAAATACATGTTCTTTCACAGAATCTATTCTTACAGAATATCAAGATCGAAATTTGCTAATTTTTGCGAATATTTGAAGAAAAACCCGATGCTGAGATTTTGAAAACTCAAAGAATAAAATTATGTGTCGAAAATTTTTCAATACAATGATATTTTCTAACTAAACCGTATAAAATTCTTTCTTTCTCTAAACGGCCAACTAAAAAAGAGGAAGTTATGTGTTGCGCCAGGCTTTCATGCTTGCAGTCGGGCTCCAAAATTTCTCCAACGCCATTTTAAGTCAAGAAAACGGAAAAGTCAAAGACCACTATCTAACAATATTCTCAATAGTATTTTCAAAATCGGCAGAAGAATAAATATATTCAGCTTGGGCAGGAAAAACATTACTCTGAAAGAAAAAAAAGTGTAAAGCAAAAACCCAACTCCAGAAAAGCCATTTACTCTATATTTAATTACTTTTGATTGTTTTGTTTGTATGACTATAAGGTAATTTTTTACCCTGTCTCTGACCAACATCTGCGCGCGGTTTTTATGAACAATCTTGATGTATCCCGGAGGTTGCAACCAGGCCTCCCCGTCCACTTGAACGGGAACGGATTCACCAAATATGGAAATCTTGACCGACCGGCACTGAAAGTAAACGAAACCAACACTGAGAAAACAATCTCATCCCATGAATTTAAAAACCATTACATGATATTAAAAGCAAGAATGCTAAAAAATAAAAAGAACTTTACCTCAAGCAAACTACCTTGCATGAAGGTTGATTGGAGTGATAAAAACTACGCAAACGAAAGGGAAGTAAAAGCACTTCAAGTGTTAAAACGACTGCGACACCAAAGGTAGTGTCTTTATTGGCATATTAACGAACTAAACAACTTACCTGAGCGATCCTGTGGTGCTGCATTCCTCCAAACACTTTACACATACCCTGATGTTCAACAGAATCAGCAAAGAATGCTTACAATTACCAATTACATTTATGAAACGAGAGTAAATTACAGGTGAATTTCGCTCATAGTTCCCCCTTAAAACACACAAAACAAACTGTGGACCTACTGCCCGGCACCGATTAGACAATACCAAAAATGAGCTTTTTCATGAGAATGAAAAGGTTCTTGTTGTACCATTTTCCCGGACTTTTTGAAAGCAAACTCGCCAACAGTGGTATTGCTAACCAACATAGCTGACCGGCAAATGAAACCCCCAGCTCATTTAATACAAGAGGGACCGGGACTTTAAAAACGACACTAATACCACAAAAATCAGAGCTTCTTTACCATTTGACTAGCACCGAGAACAGCCACAACTTCAAGGATGTTGTCATCGTTCGAAGGCTCTGTAAAACCCTGTAACATTCAACGATAGCATTAAACAACGAAGGCAATGAGGGACTCAAGAGTCAGTAGTCTAACATTGTACGGCTGTTAACGAAATGGCGGCCGATTCTTTTGAACAAGTAGATCTATAATAAAAACAATTACATTATTCGCTCTCGATTTCAGTATGCGTGTTAGCTGACTCGGTCTGCGCCCTCTGCAACTATCACGCGATGGAAATCTAGAGCTCATAATCTAATTACTAAAGAGAAATATTATCAAAGAGTTGAGCACTAACGTCATCTCTCCCAGTCCCCCAGAAGTTAGCTCCACCCATGTAACTGCAGAACAACAACACAAAGATGAAATCAGTGAGAGAAGAAAGTTATGTGCAATTTACAGCTGACTGTCACAATTACAGACGAATAAAATCAGTGTTCACAGTATTTTCTCACTTTGCAGGCTCTGTAACTGTTTCATAACACTTGTGCAAAAAGCTCCTCCATCTTCTACAAGTAAATAGACCATTTTCGTATTCTCGGAATGGAGCGTATACACATGACGTCATGGCGCCATATTGGTGTTCCAAAAGAATGAAACAGCGGCCATGTTATTGTATTAAACCAATCCTGTGCGAGTTCAACCCTTTTCTCATCTAAACACTTCCTTTTGGTCCAAATTCGCATGGCTGCAGGACATGTGAACACATGCGCTCTATTGGACTGTAAAAAGCTTGTAACAGAGAGACTCATGCAGGGGAATATATTATTAAAATTCAGTCTCAAACAATAGACCACAGAACGAGGCTCTGGGGAATAAACTCCACAAACTCTGTATTTATTCCCCAGAGCCTCGTACTGAGGTCTAGTGTTTTAGGCTGAATTTTAATATATTGAAATTTGTCTATTGCATTTGAAAGAAACTCTTAGCCTCAGTTACAAGGTATTTCCAGTCTTATACCGGAAATACCAATATGGCCTATTACAATAAAACAGCGTCCTTTCTAGCGACAGTGAAGATAAAATGCTTGATATATTTTTCTATGTGTCAAAAATGTTTAGTACCTTGTTATGTTTAGTACTACAATTCCTTGAAGGCTCGGAAGATTAATTTTGTGCCCATCGCACTGCAAATGAAACAAACAACAAAGATCAACGGCAGTGAAATGCACCATGATATATACTGCCAGCTGATATCCAGGTCGGTCTCAGAACAATAGCGATAAAATTAAATATTCGGAGGTTATTGGACGAGAGGTTCGGAAACCAACACAGGGCAAGAAAAGGTAAGAAACTTTTATTCAAACAAGAGAAGCATGTATTTGGCTTTTGATCTCAAAGTTCAAATCGCCGCCTAAACGCTGGTAACATATATAGATCAGTTGAAACGATCACCATAAAATAGTACTTGAAGACACGGCTCTATTTACCGTCTAACATCCCAACAGCGCACATACACCTAACAGAATCCGAACATTTAACAGGTACCAAACGAAAACGTATTGATTCGTCTTACCTCTAGCCTTACTCTCTGATCTAGGTTCTTATAAGTTCTCTGTAACAGCTCTCGTCCGCCCAACAAACCATAGTAGAGCAAATTTAGGGCCCGACTCCTACAACCAAAGGTGAGAAAGTGTCGAAACGATGGTGAGCATAATTTTCTGCATCTAGCGTGACGAAAAATGTAAGTTCTCCTTACAATTCGTCTAACTGCCCAGCAAAAAGGTGGTGAGAAAAATAAAAATCATCAACACACAGATTGATAAAACACCAAATTCTCATTGTTAATGTTACGAGAAAAGTATGGAAATCCGAACAGAGAATTCACATTTTAAGCGTAGAACTGATAGAATTACAAGTTAACACACACTTTCAACATCGTACCTAAATTTCTCTGGATGTTCTTCTCTCCTGGTGTGAAAATCCAGTGCAATCTTAGCGTCCAGTCCGATTCCAAAGTAATTGTTCATGACGCATTTTTCCGTGAAACCCTCACTGTAAATAAAATATCGATTCACCAAACAGTTGATACAAGCTCACAAGTTGTAAACTAATTTTCGATTTATAACTTTAATTTGTACTAAAACCAAAAAAGTCGGCGATCATGATGATTTCGGCGCCATCTTCTCTGCCTTTTGGGAGTAGCAGGTCCAGGAAGTGGCACGAGAGCTTGCAAGCAAGCTTCGTTTTTCCATTAAGAACAATGCTTCAAAATGCTGTTTGTAAATAAAGGACTTATTGCAGTGAGCAGTCCTTCACTTCTACAGTGACATCAAAGTGATGAGTTTTCAAGTTTTCTCAGATTTTATCCATTGAGAAACATTGTCCAATTTTGTTATACCACGTGCAGCGTACTGTTTGTATACTGTACTGAACAGGTGCTCCTTCTCCAAAGAGCATAAGTGTAGTGCACGAGTGTTATAAATCGATCACTGGTCACTGAGCGAAACACAGACACAAAGACGCTGGAAAGCCCCACAATGACATGAACAATCCTTCTTGTAACACGTCAAAAAGTCGCAACTTGCCTCAAGTCTTTTATTAAGAGAAAACGTTAAACTTAATGAACTCTCAACTTACACATCAAGCACGTTATTCATCATGGGCGTGGCCGCAGCGCACAGCGCGTCAGCATTAGCTAATAGCGCTCGACCAATCAGAGAGCCCATTAGCCTCTCACTGGGCCTCTCTTTGAGAAACGCTCTGGAGATGATACAACCGCTGAATTGTACCGTGGGCCTGCCACCTGCTCCAAAAAGCTTTTCGTCTAAAGGCGGTTCAAAGTTGAATGGACGCGCGCAACCTCGACTGATACATCTCGGTGATTTGCGCTGTTCTAAGGAGGACCAGCCACCAGGAGCGGAGTCTCGATCTAGCAATCGATTATCAGAGGGACCAGGATCAGAATTTGGATCTCCTTGGGAGTCGTCTGGCCCGGCAGCCAACATGTTCCCTTCGTTATCTGAAATGACGTTCAAAGCAAAGTCAGACGAAAAACTTTGTTATTAAAGAACAATCAACATAACCTTTCGTGTATCAGTGTTCTAATCATGCAAAAATTGCAAATATGATGTTCTTTAGGCTTCGCGTAATAGTGCGTAACAGGAGGATGTTGCGTGACTCGAAGCACTGATGTCATGCAAAACGAACTATTCAGAATAACAGAATAGGAAAACTGACACGCACATTAATTTATACTTAGAAGTTTGCACCACGGCAGACAAAACAGCCAAAGTCGAGCCACATCTAGTGAGCTTTCTTTTCTATGCGGCATGCTTCAACGTAATTCTGTGTAGTAATGCCAGAATGATTGACACACATACCTTGTACTGGTTCCATTTCCTCCTCAATGCGGGATGTAGATGTAGATACCACTTCCCCAGCTGCGGACGCAGCCACCGTCACAATAGCTTCCGCTAAGGAGCTGGTGGACGCACTCGTCTGTGCATTCTGCTCGTCTACAGCTGTGACAACAACAACAAAAACAACAATAAACAAGTGGAATATCTTTTATCACACACACTCAGCTCTTCTCACAGGATATCTCTCTAAAAAGGACACACTGGACTGGAGAATCAAAGACAAGACTTGACAGATTAGATAACCAACCTTCCAGGGGTGGCCCCAAACGTTTTGCACAAAAACTTCGAAAAGGAGGAAGTATCTCTTCCGAAATGCTGTTCGTGCCTCATACACTTAATCAACAAAGCGCAGTTTTTTGTTATCAATATAATGCCTAGCACATACCTTGTTCTGCATGTTCTATAATCTGTTGTAGTGCCTTTTTCAAGCTGTTTGCTCTAGACATAAGAGCTTCCCTGGGAACGAACACTTTCTGCTTTCCGTTACCATTCCCAGCATACCCTACGGCCTCAGGGGACACTCCCTCCTTTGGAGGGCTGGATAGGGCTTCTGATTCTATGCTCAACGTGTTCAGGAGAAGGTTCAGCTTCTCATTAAGCACTGCGCACTGGAAAAGGAAAACGAACGTCTTAGTCAGAAAACGGAATACATGCGGCTGATAGAAAACTACCGATACAGGTTAAAATAGCTGTGAGCTGGTAGACTGCGAGTAGTCCCTCATTCGCGGCTTAGTCCGTGACCGTAAATAAACGTCCAGGAAAAAATGGCCGCGCGAAATCCTCGGAGGGAGAAGCCTTTCGTGCGATGCTTGGCCCCAGGATTTGGCCCGGTAATTTTTTCCCGTTTTTTTTTCGCGTCACGCACGACGGACAAAGCGAAAGAAGATTTATCGTAAGGACGTAACCTCTTCAAATGGTGTTCCGCTGTTCTCCTACCTTACTAAAGCATAACTTTGTGGTTTCTTTTACAAAAGTGTAACTGACTTTATACTCGCCAACAATGCTCCTTCATTAATGCACATGACAAAATTCTGCGTCGGCAGAGTCAGGCAAGTAGAACAAAAGATGCTCAACACTTGTGCTAACCTTTTGTGGCAGCGAATCTGGATCATCGGCTTCAGACGGATCAGAAGTAGCTGATGCACTACCAACCTTGGACACAAAATCCTTGACAGTCTCACACAAGACCCTGAGGGAAAAATGAACAGGCAAATATGAAACCTTTAAATATTAACTCTCGAGTCTTAGTGATCAGAAGGTTTTTCCTTGAAACTAAGGGCCGCGAATTTGGTAATACATCAAACAAGACAAGCCTTCCTTGTTGATGATTTCGGTCTTTATTCTCATTACTCCTTCGCTTGACATCGGGTTGATATTGCAAGAGGAAATTTGCTGTCCATCACTGCTGGCACAAACAACTGTACGTGTTTATACTTGATCCTTGTGATGTTTCTAAAAGACGTTTTAGATTTAAAATGCTACAATTAACTTTTAATTGCCCTTTTAAAACTGGATCTTCAGATTTAAATAACTACTATCTCATCATCATCATCATCATCATCATCATCATCATCTTGTCCTTTTCCCTCTGGGGGAAATAGGGCCTTAAATTACTAGATACAAAGTAACATTTTCTACCTCGCTGAAGAGATGACAATAGAATGATCACTGGAATTCATTATTCTTGTTAAATGTGTTGCAACGTTATTCTCAAATGTATCCATCGTGTCCATGTCATGTCTGTACTGATCAATACATAAAAAAAATGACATAAAAACGAGATCTCCAAAACAGAACTTGGAAACGTGTCCTTCAAACAGGGGGGAGGGAAACTCTGGCAGGGGGAGGGGGTTGTCCCACGTTTTCCAGCAGCGCAAACAACAGAGAGCTTTCTTTGAATACTCCATTCCACAAATATGGCGACCCCTATGTACAAAGATCTCTTGCTTACTAAATCAAAGTTTTGTGACAACGAAATTCTGAGTTTCTTTCTCTCTTGATTTTTAAAACAGCCAATCATAGTCAGAACAGGGCCTTTCAAGTGCAGCATCATCAGGATGGCATTTGTCACGTCAAATTTCACATACTTAGACGAGGTGGAATGGGTACCAAATTAGAAATGAGTGTTTTCACGCAGAGAATCACACCAAATTCAAGACTTACAGGTGTATCAAGTGTTTCTATCGATGAACTCCTAGACGCCGACAAGGGTCGCTCCTCTATCATAATACTCCATCTACAAAAAGAGGGTTACAGATCAGCTCATCAAGTAACGATCATATGATGTGCATCTCTCAACCTTACCCTACCTGTCAAGCACTGCTGCCTTTGCTCTCTCCAGATGCTGGAGAAACTGCGTCACTGCATTGTCATCATCAAACGATGTTCCCCAGCCAAGAACTCTTGATAGGTCATTTCCAGTCCCGAGTGGTAAGACACCAAGTTGGCACTTTTAACAAGAGGAGTGCATTAGAACAATGCATTACAGTAAGTTGTCAAGTAATAATATATCAAACAAGAGAGACGGTGTTTCACTGGGATATCGAAACACCGAAAAAAAAGCAGAATAGAGCAGAGAATTTTTGACGAAATTTGAGGTGTTAAGATAGGTGATAAAACTCTTGATTGTTTGATATATATTCTCAATTGAAACAAAAACTAAGAGGTAAACGGAGAAATAAAATTGTCAAAGTCAGTGCCAATTAAGAGCGGGTATCCAAACCTCCAAAGTCACGGTTGTGTTCTTTGTTTTGACGTGATGAATTATTTATAGGTTTGAGAAGTAGAGTATGAACTATCGTTCTATTTTTCAGATAAAAGCATGGAAAGTTGGGCTGCACAGAATGCATACATATGTACCAGGAAATTTCTAGAATGGCAGTTGTTTTCAGACATAGGGATAGCCATTGGTCAATCATCTTTTTGTTAAAATAGATGGTACCAAACTGACCAGCCATTCCCAGAAACTTTGTGCTGGTTCTAGACACTAAACTAGTTATATCCAGAAATCACCCAGCCACTTAACTTTCTAGAACTGCGTGTTTGCAGCTTAATTTAAAGAGAGTGTATGGGCTTAAGTACACAAGTAAAAACAGTGACGTGTAACAATATGGCGTCAGTATTAAACAGACATCCCTTAAGTGAGGTTCAAAGGTATTTATGACATGCAGTTATGCAACACCTTTGAGTGGTATATCACGGAATATCTCACCAGCCTCTGATATTTTCTTGGTATAAACACAAGCCTCCAGGTGAGTGTGCATACCAAGTGGGACAAGTGGGATATTCCATGATATACCACACGAGAGCATTGCATAACTTTTTTTATGTACCATGCCATAGAAAATACAGTACAACAAAATCAATGTGAGATACATGCAGCACACAATTGGAGGAAAGGGTGTAATACCCTCGAATACCAAATATCTTTCCCATATTCTAATCAGCTGTATATTTGATGGCATCATATCAATACAGATAGGAGACAACTGTGAATTTAAATTTTCACACCTGAGTAGACAAATTCATCTGGTCCACTTCATTCATCACCCAGCCTACAGAGCCATCGCCTCCGCACACCAGAATACGAAAATGATCAAACTTTTGGAACAGCTTGAGTCTGTTGACAAACACAGCACAAACAAATCGTTTTAAGCTAATATAGTTATTTTCAATGTCTTTTCAGTTAACCAACACAAATGATCATACAGCTGATAGCCTTGTACACAACTGTTTAAAGCGACACAGTCACCTATTGCAGATGCGCATTAGATACCACTTCATAGCTAATTTGCATATCACAGACACAAGGCCTACACTGTTTTTGACCAAATTTGATAAAAGCCAACATTATAGGTTGAGCAAAAGCACTCTCAAAAACGATTAAAGTAAGTAAACGATTAAAAATCAAACAAAACACTGCAAAGATTGATGTGGAATTCTAGATGTACTTTGATTTCAGGTTGGGATGAACTCTTTTCAAAGTGAGAAGAACTAGTGCCCAGGTCTGCACTGTCGCAAAGCTGACTGTGTCACTTTAAAGCACCTGCAAGAAGATCAACTACACCAACAACTAATACGGGTACTACAGATGGGTGTCCAACTTAGCAGATGTGTGCTTACTGTAATGATTGTGTCACTTACCCTTTTGAAGGGCCTCCTAAAGCCAGATCAAACACTTGGATTGGATTTAATAATTGTTTAAATTTTCTAACAAATTTAACACCCTGGAAAAAGGACCAACAAGAAAATTATTAGTTACATGTATGTGGAAAACTGACAGGGGTGGGTGGGTGGTGTGCACATTATTCTTTTCAAGAACCCCTCAAAAAGTGAAAAATAAAATGGTTTGAAAAATCTACCCTAGGTTTGAACAAATTTTTTTGGGGGGTGAAATCATTCTGACCTAAAGAACACAATAAACTACAACATGTACACCAGCATGCATGAGCAAGAAATTCAGCTACAGATCCTCCAATTCTAGGGGTTGGTCTCACATAAAACTTTCAACATCCCTTCTCATGTTCTGGCTAAAGCCTTGGGCAGGGTTGTTCACAGGCTCCCCAAGCTCAAAATACACGGTGTATGCGACAGCTTGGGTATATGAAGAATTATATGGGAAAATCACCGATCGTAAATGCCTTGGGAGCCTTAGTGGGACACTTAGTGGACAAAATGTACGTTTCCCTCCGGTGGAGGGTCGTATTGTCAGCGCGCGCTCAAATTCAAATGAACCAATCAGAGTTGAGGGTAAAACCACCTTGCGAGCGCCTGTTGTCGCTGGCCTCCACACAAGCCTCTCAGGAGAGCCAAATTTTTTGTTCTTCACGAGTCTTTCAGCTGCCGAAGCACACGTATTTGGAGTGAAATTTACTGGGCTTTATGGAACTGTTGTTATTATTGCGATTTGCGCCTTTTCCTTTTGAGGAGAAAGTGATTTGTGGAGTGATGTCTGGCCAGCGATGGATCAAGTGGTCTGCCTCTCCATTCTTTTAGAAGGAGGAGAAATGGTTTCAAAAAACTTCACTAAACGGCGTCAGAATGGCTCTAAAATCGGCACAAGAGACAAGTTCACCACACATTTGAGGTAGGAAAAATTTATTTCAAATGAGATAGTTATTTACACAATGTTTTTTACGATCAGTGATTTTCCCATATAATTCTCTTTATACCCAAGCTGTCGCATACACCACGTATTTTGAGTTTGGGGAGCCTGTGGGTTGTTTGAAAGTCACTTAGCACTATTTCAGGATTAACATTTAACCAGGGTAACACCACTTAATATAAAATAATATGTTATCCACCACTTAATATATGTTTTCAGTATTTCCATGCTGCAATCTGATATAGCGGATCCCCCCCCCCCCCCCCAAAAAAAAAAAAAAAAAAAAAAATGAGGCATAGTATTTTAAAAGCCATTCAGGGCTTGAAATTGTGACCGATACGCTCGCCAATGCAACTAACATTTCATCTCTGCAACCAAAAATTCTGGTTTAGCCACCATAATAGTGACTACATTTCTCTGTGGGTTTATTTTGTTGCACATTATATACACTTTTAGAAAATTGTACTGAAAGATCTTTGCTTCTGAAACATTCAACATAACAAAAGATGTCAATCCATCCTTTTCCCTTGCTGTATCGATTCTGTCACATTGTTAAACTTCCAAATTGTGCTTGAAATCACCCTAAACTCTTGGTCACTGACCACGTCATGTATGCCCATGGATTGTTCTCTTGCAATGCATGGATCTGGGGACCCTTCATACAGTCTAGTATCCGATTCAAAACAAACTTTACTGAGTAGGAACATTTCAAAAGCACTCATTATCAAATTTCGTCATAGATCCTAATCAACTGTTTTCTTTTCCATGGTATCCTGACACATTTTTCCTTCTTTAGCCTTTAATATTAATTGGCCCCTTTCAAAAAAATTGGCCTCTAAAAAAATATTCAGGGGCTACTTACTTTGGCCCTCAAGTCTCAAGCTCAAAATGGATGGACAAAAAAAAGAGAACTCCTTGCTTAAAAGCTAATCTAAAAAAAAAAATTCTCACTAATCCTGGGTTAGCCTAATAGGCCATTTTCGATATATTAAAATTCTAACATGGCTCCGAGGCTTGGGGGAATAAAGCAAAAGAAATCCCATCCAGGATGAGAGATTAACAACTTTGGACGCTTACATAAGTACACAATAAAGTTGAAAACTGTTTGGCAGTAACACACCCTGTAAATAGGTACATGGAAATAGGGGTGGTAGCACCACACACCGCAAGTGATGGATGAGCCAACAAGTGTGGCGCGTGCCACACCTGGAAATAAGGGATGAGCCAACGAGTGTGGCGGCACATGCAAACCCGGATAGATAAAAGCCTGAGGTGGGGTCAGGGTCCCACCCAGCCTGCTACGTGCAAAGCTAAGTGACAGGTGTGCACCCAACCCTGTAGTCCAGCTGTTTATTGACAATGGGTGGGAAGGCGGGGAAAATTACAGACAAACCGCAAACTACAATGTAGCTACTTGCACTAGTGAGGAACATGTCGGCGCAAGGCGTTGTTTGGTATGAGAAGAGGCAAGCTGCAATTTTAACTGATAACTTGATATTGTTTATCTTCTATCCATTACACATAATAACATAGTCTTGTTTAGGCTGCCTGCATCCCGACACACAAACCGGGATTGAGCATGTAAGGTGAAGAAATGAATAGAGGACAATTACTCTAGTTAAATGTAATTGATATTGTAGTTCAAGGAGAAAGTAATGTTTATCTCACGCACATCAAAGTGCAATGTCTGCTTATGTAAATGTTTTTTGTAACTTGACCACGAGCGTTGACAGTTGGTAAACCTAGTAAAACACGAGTTGCAGTATACCTTGACTTAAGGAATGATACATAAATGTGATCTCCGTGAAATGCCACAAGTTGTTAACTCTATTTTACAAGTAAAATTACCATTAATTTCTTTTGTTTTATTCCACCAAGCCTCCGAGCCATGTTAGAATTTTAATGTTTCGAAAATGGCCTATTGGGATTTAAATAAACTGGCCCTAAAGTGATGACCTTCATCAAAGGCTGATCATATACAAGATGAAAATCAATGTTATGATGTAAAAAGTATATCAACAGTTGATAACTTCATAAAAACTTTAACAATATTGAAGTGGAATGTCAATACAGTAAATAAATAACCAACCTGATTTTTGCCACTTTTAGAATTGACAAAGACAAGCATAGGAAGACATCCTTGAGGTCTGATAGACTGGAAGAACAAAAACAATTGAAACATTTTTTTCTGTTCTTGGTAATGTATTTACATAACTGCACTATACATCATTGTTGGACTGCCACAGTCTTACTCTCATGAGATTGAAAACTACCTTTCTGCTTGAATACTTACATTCCAAACCAGAGAACCAGAGGAGCTTAGAACAGAAACAGGAGGCAGGGTGAAGAGAGCATTTTCACCAAAAGAACAATTCATTGACTGAGATCTACATGTCTGGTGAACCTGTGAATCAAGGCAAAAATTATACATAAGTGCACAGAAATAAACAGTCATTTTTAAATTCAAATTTTGAATAGCCTATTTTGTCACAGGTCAATGACCACCATTTTGTCAAGCTTCCCTAGTAGTAGATCATCAGTACCTATGTATTCTCCTGGGTGAAGTGAAGCTATTGTCCTTAAACCTTTACCACCACTGGCCAAACAATCTTTACATCATGTGGTAAGAGTTGCCCATCTTTTTCACTTGTGTAAGTCGTTATTGTTTTGAATGAGAATTAAGCCACCCCCACAAAACAGGATGTTGGTACATCTTAGGAGTTCTTTTCAAAATTTCAGACAAGCACCCCCCCCCCCCACCCCATGCTTTGAATATTGGAGTCACCCTGAGTTAATAGCATGCAGAGGTGAAGTAATTCAACATTTTTGTCTTCAAAATTACACATCCACCAAATTAACATACCATTACATTACACCAAAGACATCTGAATCCCTGGAGCCGCCTTTTACTTCCACATATTTCATCACATACTCCGCATTTCGCTGATGGAGGGAGATTTCCTTCAAGCCATTGATGAGGTACTGACAGCTAGGAGTGAATGACTAGATATATATCTAACTGGATTTGTCAAAAGGTGCCTGCAGAAATTGTGAAAACAAGCAAATTCTACTGCCGTCACAAAATACAAAAGCCACCCTCCCCACCCCTGTGCTTTAGTCACACAACTGCCAATCACGCACCCACTGCACACTGTGGTTTCACTCTAATTGAAGATCAAAAGTAACCTAACAGTTGTAGGAGCTGGGATGTTCAGCTTTCCCCTTCCTCTGGAGTCTCTACCAACTCCTAATTTTCGAGAGTAAATTGCTCAAGAGAAATCTTCACATGTTTAATACATAATGCATGGTGCTTGTCAACTGTGCCCTTCTTACTACATCAGTACAACTTACAGGATCTGACTCATCAAATTGGCATTGCTCTCTCTTGAGTGATTGTACTGTTGTCCATTTGCAGTTGTTCTTAGCTCGGACAGCACATCTTCTGTGAACTTTAAATCTACAAACTAAGAGAAAAATATGATAACAAGAGAATTGACTCTCACTCACTCGCTCTTAATGTACCTTCTTTGTCAGTAATTTCTACTGGTAAATGTTTATGATAATTAATATAATTTTCTGGTCAAATTCCTGCTTGAGAATGAATTTCCATGTACAGTATGCAACAAGCAGATAAACTTCATCTTTCCAGAAAAAGCTTGAATGAAATCTGCTTTGGACTTTACAGTAGGGGTGGGGGGTGTAGCACCAGACTGCAATTATTTCAAACTTCTTTAAGTGATGATTTGATGTAACTTTTTGTGCTTGACAAGGTTTTGCTGACACAATTTATATTTCTGTGACAACAGCTTAATATGTTTTGGCAAAGCTTTTGAATGAATAAATATTTGGGAATGTCCTTGAGGGGCAATCCCAAAATTTTCAATAAATGAGAAATCAGTTACGATAGTGGGTATTAAACCTTTAGATTTCACTTTTTTATTGTGCAGTAAAATATTTGAAAGAGGCATAAAAAGTGCAACTGTCAACTGTGCTTTCTCCCAGAGTCAAATAAACTCAACATCTTTATTCATACCTTCACATGATAATCCCTTTGATGTGCCTGATAACATTTCTCTGCAAACATTACAAAATGTTGGTTTTGCATGGGAACATGAGTACATATACCAATTATGGGCCCCAGATAATCTGTCTAACAGATCTGACTGCTGCAAAAACAAATAAAATGGTCATGTTAGCAGTTAGTACACACATTACACATTGAGTAACACAATCACATAGAAATGAAAATGAAAAATTAATGACCTGTTTATGAAGTAAATAAGGACAAGCCCATTCTTTAACAGTAAAAAAATATGCCTATTCTTCAACCAGCTTCCAGATCATTTTCAGAATACAATCACAAAGTACTGCCAAAAACTCTTACAGTTGTCAGGAAAAAAGTCTCATGGATTTTAAGGATTTACCCGGCCAGTTGTTAAAAGCAGCAGGCTGCCAGTTGCACTTAAACACCATCTAGTTCATGATCTCAACTATCTCGCTACTACGGTGAGCTTTTGATCTAATTATTAGGGAAATGATGAGAAAATCAAGCACTCATTTTCGAAGAGTAAAGCAGGCTATACTTTAAACCTTTGTGACAACCTTCTTGCTGCTGTGAAATATGGTTTAATTTCAAAAGCATTTTAAATAACATGATTGAATCTTTTCTGCAAAATATCCATAAATTAACATGTTCATGTAATGATACCTTTAAAATATCATAATTGAGTTACTTACAGAGCAAGTCCGAGAGCCAACAGACTTCAAACAACTTATCCACTCCTCCATTTCCTTTCGGGAGTCAGCACTTAGATTTATATTTTGAAATGCTGTAATAACCTGTTGGAAAATGAAACAGAAAACAAAATCAGTAATCACATGTACCGTAACTACATGAATAATTTTACACCTATTGATATTGAAAAACAGATTTATTCAGTTTCTCCCTAGAGATCAATTTGAAAAATCAAAATAAATCTATGGATGAGTAGGATGGACAACATATTGTTACATCTCAACCATTTCTAATAATTAAAATTAAAACCAATCTGCAAAATTAGTATCTAATAAATATCATTTCAAGTTATTATACTTACTGTAAAACTGGCATGTTTAATACCAGATTCTGCAACACTAAAATCTTGCAGATCTATTTCAGTAAATAACGTTTCCTAGAAATCAAAAATAAAATTATCAAATGAATCGAATATGGCCATATAACCTATCATATAAATATTAAATGCATTTATCATTTCATAACAATGCAAGTTTATTATGAAAAATCCTATTTGGAGAGAAAAAGTCATGCAAGCAAAGCAAAGTACCACAGAGTCACACATGGCATCGATACAAAATATCTATTAATTATATAAACATTTTTTTCCCCTTCAATTTATAACCCAAGCGTGAGGCACACCACAAATCGAAGAAGAAAAACAAGGATCTGTAACTTACACTATGGACTGCAAAGACGAGGTTAATAACTTAAGATATTCATTATATCGATCTCTACAGCGTGTCTGATGGGTTCAGGAACGATTTCTAATCACGCGAAATGGTTTCAAACTGTTGAAGCACTTCAAAAGCAAAACAAGTCAATTTGAAATCACTGTTAAGTAGTTAGTACATTTTAATTTTAAATTAAACTGAAAAATGTTTTAATTTTGAGAACACTTGGTGAAACATCTTGAAACATTTTGGCAACAAAAGCAACGTTTATTAATTAAATTTTAGTGGGCTGTACAGTAGAATACAGCCCATTGAATTGACCAATCACAGCAAGCATAGTACCTGAGAGATAAAATAATTTCAAATAAGCCAATAAAAAATAAGTACAAAAAAATGAAATGAATAATAAATACATAAACCTATCTTTGACGGAAATTTTAGATCTCCTCACCTCACTGGATTTTGCATAATAAAGCTTGTTTCCTTCTCTCAATTTAAAATATCTCCTTTTCCATCTCTGAAAAAAACCCACATGATTCTTATCAATAGTTCCTATGCATATGAAACATGAATTTGTACCTGTCTTGTTGGCAAATGCAATATACAAGTGCCAATATACAATATACAAGTATGCAAGTGCCATTCAACTGTATACATGTATGGACCTTTGCAAAATTTTAAAAAATAGAACTTACTGGTAATTAAAAGTACATGTAAAAAATAAAAAAACACTTAAAACTTAGACATTATTGCACAAAATGCAAAGGCTAGCCAATCTTTTTTTAAAGTAAAAGTAGGTTATAAAATGGAACTAGTACATTCATGCAAGCTGACTATATATTTAACAGTTTCAAATAAGATATTATATATCAGCATTACACTCGGTGCACATTTCAGCACTAAAAGGATTTGAGCAATAAATATACTACTCAAAGTACATCCTTACGATACCTTAAGCCTAGAATTTTTAAGAATAAACAAGAACTTCATTCCTTTACCCATATATAAAAAGCCCTTTTACCCAAATTCAGTAGCTGGACCATATGTTCCAGTTAGGTATTAAGTGGATTATGTATACCTGTACATATTATATTTGTAATCCATCAAGTATTCTTGCTTGGGCATGATTGGTTTAAATGCATCATGTGACTGAATATTCCTCAGCTTACTCTAGGATACCCAAGTAATATTGCCCAATTTTCAAAATTTTTGAAGAACAATAAACACAATAGCCTTCATTTGGCACAAAAATGTGTTCAAGGATATTCGTCCTTGGACATCATCAGTTCCTCAACGCTCACAGTTTTCCTCAAGCTACACTCTTTGGAAAATTGTTCGTTTCTGTGGACAAGTATCCGAGCATATTTTAACATGAACTAAGGGCTATTGTTTATGTATGTTACCAAGGCTAAGTATTATTTTGCTCAGGGCCTAGAGCTAACTAGAGCAACATTGACTAGTGTGAGGTTTAAGTAATGTTTATAATTGTGTTGACTCTTTCTTCATTGTACTACATTTCTCTGGCACCTTTCCAGTTGTTAAGATGTAAAGTTGAATTTCTCGAAAATGTTTTTACTGAACCCCACCATGGAAAAACATAGCGTAGAAATGTGAAAAAAGACTAGTCAATACCCCATAAATGCCGAGCCAAGAGTCCTTACATCAAGAATACAAACTTTCCTGGTAGTAAAGTATAAAGTAGCTATGTTAAGCTTACACATCTTAAAAAAGTTAGTCTAAATTTTTCAAATTCATCGTTTATAATTCATGTCCATCCTCTCCATCCTGAACCATCCTTGTTCCTTAATTAATGGTTTATTTTTATTGCCTCTGAGTTGTAAAGATTATAATCTGTGGTTTTGTATGTTACCATGGTAAAAGACCTTACATTCAATAAAGACGACATCACAAAATGAATGCCTAGTGTTCTTCCATTTTAGAACAAACTACTTTCTTCAGGTTTTCTTCAATTTAATGGTGATACCCAGCCAGAATAACTTAAAATACTGCGACAAATCTCGTTTAAGGTTCCCAGATGCCTGAGGCTAGAAATATGACAACTTCTCCCTCCCCCTCCCCTTCCCTGCTCTACTAGATTCTCTTACACAAATATAAATGACACAGACTAAGATTTTTTTTTCATTAAAAATTCATTTTGTTTATAGCATCTCATTAATATTTCAGAAATTTGCCATAATTCCGTAGTGTTGTTTATTTGTAACTTTCACAAGATTCTGAATATAATGAACTTGAATATTCAAGGGCTGGATTATTCTGTCATTGCAAGCTCATTTGTGATCTCATTTGTGATGTCATTTTTATTGAACGTAAGGTCTTTCACCTTGGTAATATACAAAACCACAGATTATAATCTTTACAACTAAACATAGACTAAAACAAAAAAAACTTGGTCATTAGGATACACCTGTGTTGTTTTACAGGGCATTGCTGGAGTCAAGACAAAACATAAAGAATAATAGTAAGGATAACAAAATCACTCATAACAAACCGCTTATTGCAACTGATGGCTGCATAAAAACAGCGTAAGTTAACCTAAAATCACTTGTACAAATCTGAACACAGAGTACACGCAATCTGATCGCGAGCAAACCTTTCAGCAGTATGGCATAAGCAGCATAATAGGATGACATTTTTTCCCATTTTAATATCTCAGTTTAATTAGAAAAGATTTCATTGTGCCTGCCACACTAAGACTGTTTTTTGAAATTATCATCCTTAAATTGGAATTTCAATCTTGATTGGGAAAATGCCATTAATTATTAACTAAAGCTGGAGAAAATGATCGCGAGGGATGGCTGCCAATTTTATGCATTAGAACTCTTTAAACTATACTTTCCTTACTAATTTGCCAATGATTACAAAAGATTTTTTTTTGATCTGGACAAACAAGTACATGTACATCTTTAGTCAGTGGGCATATCGGAATTCTCCACACAAAATTGCTGTGACCACTGGAAAGTTATATTTAAATTGCTCATTGTCTTACTTTACTGCGTGCAAACAAAATTTCAAGGACAAATTTATATTGTCCTGGTTGTATAATATGTACCTGTGTTATTTAGGTTGACATGGTCAATTTCCAGAGAAAAGCACTGGACCTACCTGAAATGAACCGGTTTGTTTGAGTAAAAATCCCTCCTTGATAGAACTCTGAAAAACATATTTAAAACAGCTGAAAATATGAGAAACTGAGAAGTAAAACATGCAAGAGCAGATACAATATTGAGTTACACCTTTACCGTCTGATCTCTCCTTTGGACCTTTTCTGTTGCAAACTCTGCCATCAAATACTAAGGAATCTTTTTTGGCCAGGAGTGAATGAAAGGCGACAGAGATCGATTTTCTTATAATATGGACAGTGTAACTGGAAGCAATTTGATCCCGTAGAAAATAAATCTTACTAGAAACCGTTTCACCGACGAGCATTGGAAAGAGTGAGGAGAAAATTATCACTGAGTAATTCTGTCTGCTCACAATAACAGCGATTTTCAATAGTTTTGGACCATCTCATTTTCCGGTGTCAATGAGCCGTGACGCAAAACCACAACAACAGTGACTACACAGTAAGTATATTTACATTTAAAACGAGCACACAGGTGCATACATTAGGTAGCTACCTTGCGGTCTGCCAATCTAAAATTCTCTTAGCCAAAACATTAACCCACATAAGTTCACCAAAATATTTCAACAGGCAAGACTAATGCTGCTTAAAATGAACCTATAAATACACTGGTTTCACCGGCGGGCGGCCTGATGAAAATCCTCACATTTTGACCTACAGTACGATACAAAAATAGCGGATCGAATATTAATCGTATAGTACCATCGATCTTGTTGGCCATGAATACCATTTTTTCAAACGTAAAAGAGCAAATTTCAGGCATGTTTTAAAGGAGACAGGCAGAGGCACGTTACATTTACAAAGGCTCTTATAAACAGCAAGAAAATTGTTTTGATATACGCTGGCGCAAATATTCCAAAAAGTCACCCTCTAGGGAGTTCGAAAATTCGTGATCATATATGCCACGAAAATTACCAGAAATCTAAATTTCGTGAAATTATTTGACTTCAATCACATTTTTTCCTCCTAAAACATGACTAAAAAAATAGAATCTAAAACTGTCCTTTTCGTACAGTCGCAAAGATCAATTCCACAGCCAGTACAACACAGCACAGATTTCTCCACAATCGAACATCGACCGAATTCACACTGGCAGCGTTTCGTAAACAGAAAACTATACATTAAACATTCTAGGGTTAAAAGGTTTAAAACAGTGCCTTTTGAAATTCCTAAAAAGGTCTGTCATGGTTAAAGCGACGACAGGATGCCTCGTATCTCGAGGAGAGCTGCGTATTTCTTGCCGGTTATATTTTTTAGCTAGGTAACATGACACTCACCCTAGCTTTTACAGCAGTTACCGTAGACTTTCTTCGGTGGTACAATTTAAGGTTTTCGGTTCCAGCTTCTGAGTCACTGTCGTCTGATGAATCCAATTCATTTTCTACTACCCGTGGAGTAAAATCATACGATCTTCTCCAAGCCATTTTCATCTCTCGTTATTCATGAAGGCGACCATTATTATGTCCGCCATTATTTTCTGAGGCCACGTGACAAGAACACCAATCGAGAAGCTTTGGTGACCTCACTTCCGTTTCCTACGCACCCCCCTGAAATTAAAGAAAACATGAGGAAATCTGGGAAAAAACGGCACGGCTCTCGTACACTGGCTGGTGAGTGATGAAGTAAACAGGAAAAAATTCAGGTAAAATTAAACTGCAGCAATTAATACTGAATTGATAATAAACTGAATGACATAGCAAGCATGACTTTAAACACAGCCTTTGGCTACAAAACATTGCAAATAAAGCTGGCCTGTTAGGTAAAATTGCCTCGTTACGTCACCACCATGCCAGAAGTCAAATCAAGCATCGTCATAAATACAACAAGATGATATATTTTCAGTTAAAACTTTACTGTTCTTAGCACCGAACGTAACCCGTCTATACTAAGTCTAAGCAATAAAGTTCCAACTGTTCCTTATTCCTTGTTCGCTATGCAGGAAAAAACGGTTACACGTCATCAAAAAAATCATCCTATTTTCCGGGAGTGTGAAAGGGAACCAAATTGAAACCCACTCGATCTTGTGTTTTCCCCAAAAGTTTAGAGACGTTCAAAGCGAATGCAAATTTGCAAAAAAAAGTAAGAAAGATCTTACCCTGAGCAAGAAGAGAATATTCCTTTTGACGTAGCTACTTTGGGCAAAGATAAAAGACCAGATGCTTCTCGCCAAAATAATATAAATGGACGAAAAAACCGATGAAAATTTTTGTTGGAAGCTGATCTTGAAAAGATGCGGCTATTTGGAGAGAGGTCGTCGAGAGAGTGTCATGCTCCACTTGGTGTTAATTTGACTAATGAGCCAACGATTTCCTAATTTGCTTGTTTAAAAAGCCATTCCCTTAATTTCTGTGGCGAAAATTGCAAATTCGGTCAATTGAATCTCTTGCCAGTTTTACATCACGCGAGTCTTGCAGTAAAAGAAGTCACTCCTGATCCACTTCCAATATACATTGAATTTCGAAACACACGTCTATTATGACGACTAATATTTTTCTTTCTTTAACGGATAAGTCATCAAAGACAACAAAAGTAGAGTACAATTTATTTTTGCATATGCCGTGTTTGTAGTTTATATCAAATTGTTTGAATCATCGATCCAATGACGTCATAATGACGTAAAGAGTCACGCGTGATTGAAGAATTCCATTTATTTCGTGAAAATTATTGAGGCGCCAAGTGTCATAACAAGCTCTCCTTTCACGGATGTAATTAAACGAATAGAGCAGTATAATACAACGGATGTAGTTTATTGTCTTCTACAAGTTGTCATGTGTACGTTTTTTCTTATGACAGCTGATTCAGACATTTGTAAAAACTGCATTCTCGCTCAGTAACAATTGCACGGCATTATTCCAACCAAGAAACTGAGAAAGGCGAAAACAAAGGGATGGTCTAACAGCCCGGAACGAAAAAAAACCGCATTATCGCATAATGGGAGTAATTTGTTTTGTTACCCAAGGAACATGTGTGACTGCACGGCTTGTTTCAGACGTTTCAGTCCGTAAGTCGCGAACTGCTTACAAATTCACGTCTTGTTTGCACAGGATGCGAGGGATGACGAAATTTGGAAATTTTTAACGACCTCGAGCCTTTTATATGAAAACACATTCACTTTCAGGGTTGACCAAGCACTAGTGTCATGGAAAAAGCACCTTGTCATGATGACTTCGTAAAAACTACATCTGCGCAACTATTTTAACGCTTAATCCCACTCTTATACTAATGGGTACAATACTGAGTCATGATTATCTTATGCCCAGTCCTTTAGGCGACATATGGGGGCTAAATATTAATTTTGATTACTCAGTGGACGTTCCCTTCCACACAAATTTAACAAAAAGCCCACTTCATACAATATGCAAGCATTCGTGGAACATTTTTCAATATTTTTACGCGATTGAGTATACTGATAAGCTCAGTAAGCCTCAAACAAATACGGGATTCGTATACAAGAGTCTGTCACCATAAAGGACTTTTTTCTAGCCGACAGGTGTCAAAATGGCGTCTTCGATAACCTTTTTAGCCAATCCGTGACCAGCTTATCAAAAGCAACTCCGGGTAGATGCTAAATCATATCAAAGGATAGAAAAAAAATTCAAAGAGAAACCTACAGAAAGAGGCTTAATTGCTTGTAAGAAACTGACGTTGTCTTGGTTTGTGGAACCAGTGAAAAGGTAGCCTTGATAAATGTCATGGGTGACAAATTATTCCTAAATTTCGGGGCAAAATTTTTGAAATTATAAAATTACCTTAGCAACGTTTGGCGCGAAATTTCTCGATGCAATAAACAATCAACAGCTCAAGTTTGTAAGCGTAATTTGTCATACACGATATTAAAAGGTAATCAAATGGTATACTTAAATTGTGAAATTAATTAGAAAATAATTTCCCTTATGTATTGTCAAAATTCTAATAATTTCCCTTGACTAGAAGTTTGACAAAACAAAGTGTGCGATAAAAAAATATATACTACGTTTCGGGGTATCAGTGGCCAAAAACGTGGAGTTAAAATTAAAAAGTCTAAATACATACATTGCATCGTCTTAATGGGACAATTTGATATGTGTTTCTTGACAAAAATGTACATCTTGGATCAGAGTTAACAAAAAGTTTTTCTAGCGTGCGTGATCTAGGGGTGGTAAGGTTCAGCTCACGAGTGAAAGGGTAAGTACATAGTTTTGGCAGTAATTTTTTTACCTGACGTTAAAAGTTTTCTTCACTCATTAAGTGGAAAGGCAATGAATTGTAAACTAATTTACTGCTATAAAAAAGGTACCTCACGGTGCTTGTTTAAGAGAAAATGTACATTTAGGCCCCGTCCACACTAATCCGTTTTCAAACGAAAACGGTGCTGTTTTGCTCCAGATACGGCTATCGTCCACACTACAACGCCGAAAACGATCACCGAAAACGGAGCCATTCGAAAACGCTCTCCAGAGTGGATCGATTTGAAAACGATGCTCTTTGAAAACGCTGTTTTCTAGCGTGGACGGAGATTACGATGCGATCTGAAAACGGTGACGTCATCAAAATAGACACGACCGCACTCGACCGTGAGTATCCAAGATGGCTGACAGACGCTAACAAAGAATCAAGAATGGCGCCAATTTCGCGAGTGGATGTATTGAAATGCGCATGCGTCGAGTCAAGAGAAAATGAGGTGGTCTCTTGGTCGAGTTCATTTGAGCGTGCGCTCTGAGGATATAAAAGCGTTTTCAAAACGGATACGGCGTTGTAGTGTGGACGGGCGAAAACGATACGAAAACGATAAGCGTGGACGCAAATCTTTTTGAAAACGGAGCAAAACAGCTCCGTTTTCCTTTGAAAACGGATTAGTATGGACGGGGCCTTATTTAGCTGTCGAGTTTAGCTTGGGGGAAATCTCTTACGTTGTGTACGTGCACGCGCTCACTTGGGCGCTGTGATGACGCCAAAATCGTGCGCAGTAGCTATGCGAAATGCAATACTGAGGAATTACCTTAACTCAGTCTCGTGCAATTACTAGGCATTGAAGTATTTATTTATAATAATAATAATAATAATAATAATAATTATTATAATAATAATAATAATAATAATAATAATAATAGAACTAGATGACTAAATGAAAATACACAAGATTCCCTGTGACTCTGAGTATCGTGCGTATGCACTCATCAGGCAGATTTAATGAAGGACAAACTTATCAGCTAGCTATATATACATGTTTACGATAAGTACAACAATGGGGTTGTAATTGCAATGGGTGAGAAGGGTAGAGCTATTAGAAAATAGAGGGGTGTGATGTAAAACTGTCTGGACTAAAAGTGGAGGAGCGCAACACAATAGCTATTGTGTAGGATAGGCGTCAATTGTCCTGGAGATAAAACTTTTTTTCATGTCGGCATTTGGATACAAGCTCGGATCGTTTGTTCAGTAGATTGTTGTTACTGCGTTTAATTATATGAAGTTTTTCTCCTAAGCATAAATCACATCTTTTGCTTGAATTGTGGTAGGGGCGGGCTCTTGCGATGATAGACCATTTAATTGTAAAGCTGGTGTTGCTGTCTTTGAGTTGTCAGATGTATTTTGATAGTTCAGTGCTGTTAGAAAGTTTCCTGTGGTTGAATGTTGACCTGTGTTGAGTGTATCTTTGTTTAAAAGTTCCTTCTGTCAGTCTGATGTAGTTCTTGGTAGTGCTTTGATTAGTTGCCGTAGATGTTATTTGTGCATTGTAGATCAGGCTGGTGGTTAAGCATTTATTGTCGAGAGGGCAATTTGTTGAGATCTGCAGTTACAAAGTTTGTTGTTGGTCTCGTTATTTGATAAGATCTTCTTGTTATGCTTGCTTATTATGGCTCCCATATTCTCCATACAGCTATAGCTTAATTTGATTTTGTTCTTGTTGAAAAGGGTGTGATACTTGTATTGATGAAGGAAGTGTTTAGATGCGAGCTTAAGGAAGGTTTTGCCGATGTTAGTTTTCACGCTGCTGTTAAAAGGAGGATTATACCCGATAATGTCACGCTTGCAGTTTCTACTTGGTCGACCAATTTGTCTGTGTTAATTGTAGGAAAGGTTTGCTGTGTATCCACTGGATTTGAGGGCGTCGTCATAGGTAGTCTTAGCTTTGTTGAATTCTTCCTCGTTGCAGGAGGTGTCCGAGATTTTACGGTTGATGGAGTCGGGTAGCTGCTTGGTGATGTTGAGAGGGTGGTTGGATTCAACGTTAATATATACAGGGTGGTCGTTAGGCTTTCTGTAGGGATAGTACGTTCCGTTGTTGAGGTTGAATGTGACATCGAGGAAGTTAACGATCTTGAGGTTAGTTTGGATTGTGATGTTCAGTCCGTGAGTTTTAAAATGTCTTATGATGTCCTTTCTTATTCTGTCAACCTGTGGTCCCGTCATGTTTTTGAATACTGCCAGTCCTTCGTCTCTGTAAAGTCCAATGTTTACTTTTCCGTAAGTGTTACCTAAGCCGTTTAAGATGAACAGGCCAACGAGCTCACAAACCTCCGCGCCGTCGTAACTGCCCAATAATATATTGTCACGTCAAAGGAGCTGTTGTCTTTCTTAATCCACGCGTTGCCGTTGTTGAAGAGCAGCGATTTTCTTGAGTGCATGAAAATGTCAATGTCGCGGTCCGGTGTGTTAGTGTACTGTTTGAAGAAGTTAATAGAGTCTGTTAGCAGCTTCTCTGTGATGGAAGGGTAGATACTTTCTATGTCGAAGACGGCGAAAGTATGTCGATTCTTGTTAGGGATGTTGGCATACCGGTTGATGACAGAGGCTGAGTTTTTCCATTGGTCGAGTCCAACTTTTTAAGATAGAAAAAGGACCAATGTACGGTAATTTAAAATACAAATAATTGTCCTTACGAGCAACACTCTGAGAGGAATCGGGGGTGAAGTAATTGTTAAGAAATTTTCGAACAACATTCTTGATAACGCCAGAAGGGAACAAATTCCTCCTTAATGTTTTGGTGAGGTTATTTATGTCCAAGTGAAAACCAGCCCAAGTGTTATTAATTTTAAATAAATAAATAAATAATAATAATAATAATATTTTTTATTTTTAGTAATACTAATTTTATTTATAAACAACATTACAACTTCGTTCATTTGAATGAACTCCATAAAAATAGCCAGTACTAGTAGAATAACTTCTAACTGACTTACTTCAAGATCAGATTTTTCTTTTCTTCTGTTGTGACAGACTTGACCATAAAACTAAAATACAGTGCTATAGTACAGAATTTTTAGAAATTGTGTTTCTTGCATGAAAATTTCAATCCTCTAGAATCAACATTGATATAGCAAAAATAAGATAATAAGATCTAAGATATTAAGTTCAAATATGGAAATCTACCAAGAAAAATGATAAATAGTAAAACATAAGATATCGTATCGTAAATACCTTTGTTTCTTGGGCCATCGTAATTTGATCAAAAATAAGACACAAACAGCAGTGATAAACATGTTGAATTTGTACATTTTATGGCTTGACGTTTCGTATGTACTCTACATACATTTTCAAAAGTAACCGTTGAAATTTAAAACAGCTATTTATATATAATAAAGGTGAGGGGACTGGAACCTCGATTAAGCAAATACTTAACAGTAAAAATAAAAACTAGTACAGATTAATAAAACGTCAGCTTTTCACTTCCGACGTTGACGTTGAAAGCTGGCTCAAGTTCTTGAATAAATAAGGTTTCTTTTATTTTACAATGATAGTCTGTTTTGCCCTTCGCTAAAATATCAAAATGACCCCACTTGATGTGATGTCCAGTGGCCTTGACGTGGTCAGCAATGGCTGAAGTATTGTCATTTAAACCGAACATTTTAAGGCCCTTGCTAAAAATGTCAAGTCGTAAAATGTACAAATTCAATATGTTTATCACTGCTGTTTGTGTCTTATTTTTAATCAAAGAAGATGTCGTCCTCAATGTTTTTACCGAACATTCGCATGTCCTTTCTCGAAGTCAAAGTCAATGTCTGACAATTTCTAGATGGCCGTCCTCTTAACTCGAGAACCTCTCAAGCATAGTAATGCCGATCTCATCAACGCAAAGGACACCCTAGCCCTGATCCATAATTATAATAGTGATAATGATAATGACGATGATGATGATGATGATGATAAATTGAAAAATCATATAAAGGCTTACGAATAAGAAAAAAAAATGTTCGTTGCCCTTCTGCCTAAACAAAAGCCTAGAGTTCAGATTTCTTCTGTCCGACGGTAAACTTTTAAAACAGACCCTCCTAACAACGAAAGTGTTATCAGTATACTAACAGGAGCCCATTTGTGCCGTATTAAAAGATCTTTAAAAATTTAGCTTCTTCATTGAATTAGCTTGTTCAGTCTTTTGACGAATGCTGGTGCAATACGGTGGGGTCATGGTTGGTGCGCTCCTCTCTGGGTTCGAGGTTCGAGGTTCGAGGTTCGAGGTTCGAGGTTCGAGGTTCGAGGTTC
>CM042755.1:23569442-23589670 GCA_022496165.2 Catalaphyllia jardinei
CGAGGTTCGAAGTTCGAGGTTCGAGTCGGGCCCGTTTCTCGAAAGGCGCGGAAACTTTTCGGGCCTGTAAAGCTGTAGCAAAATCTAAAACTTTACGATTACAGAGCTGTTTTATTGGCCTGTTCTCAACATGAACAGAGGTTCCTTTCATAAAAGACGTTTCAGGCGTATACACTTCTTCGTTTTTAGATACAGATGAACTAAAAATGGCTTTAAGGGCCCGAAAAGTTTCCGGGACTTTCCGCGAGAAACGGAAAGGCCCGTTTACACAGGCGATTTTTGTCGCGGCAACTCGATGCAACTTTTGTCGCGCCAAAGTTGCATCGAGTTTCAAACATGTTCGAAACCCCTGCGATATCGCGGCGACAAATCGCACTGAAAATCGCACCTGGTTTACACGTGCGATTTTGAAGTTGCAACCTAAGCGCGACAAAAATTGCATCGAGTTGCCGCGACAAAAATCGCCTGTGTAAACGGGCCTGAACACTGCGTCGGAGACGTTGTGTTGTGTTCTTGGGCAAGACACTTTACTCTCACGTGCACAATGTCTCGATCTCTAAACTCCAGTGGCATAACTGGGTATTGGTTAATGCTGGGGCGGGTGAAACCCTGTGATGGACTAGGATCCCATCCAGGGGGAAGCAGAAATACTCCTAGTCGCTTCATGCCACAGAAACCGGGATAAGCTCCGGCCTGATGAGCCACTTGGCTCGTATGCAGATATAGCTTACGTTTGGACTGAGTCGTACAAACTTGTATGAAAACAACTTGGCCAATATTTTCCATATATGAGACCTGTAGCCTCCGTAACTGCGGACCAATTCAACTGACAAGTATGAGTATGTTTGAAAATTCTCTCAACATTCAAGAAATTTCAAACATCACGAGAAGTGTAAATGTCTGCTCGAGCTATCATACAATTATATACTCATTTATCGCCCATATGACTGAGATAAGTGCGAACGGAGCACGTTAATGTGCATTGCCGTAGCCAATCAGAATAACTTAATTTTCTCATGAGTGTAATTTAGTTTACTGTTTATGCAACAATGGCTACGCCGCTTCCCCGCAAAATGAATTTCTGTCACCTCGTGCGTCCACGAAACTTAATAAAAATTGCAACAAGCTCCGACTAACTCGGCTACATATGAGTGCAACCAGCTATATACCTAATTACCACTACAAATAAAACTTTACAGATCCTCGGCTACTTCTAATAACAGTGACTCGACAAGAGGATTAAAGGTCTAAAAACAGCTATATTTCCCCTATGATATTGAAAGCGCATAGCGTTTTTCAATTGGGCACAACTGAAGAATCCACTCAAAATTGACACTGAAATTCATGCAATGAACATTAATTACTAGTATAAAATGACCTCCCTGCTAGCCCATAATAACGTTAAGTGAGTGCATACAGACAGGAGGTAATGGAACGCTTTAATTTCAAGTTCTGATCAGTTATATTCATCTCGACCAGAAAGTCCGCGCGCGCTATAATTCAGTTTCAAACAGATCTGCGCCATTGAACAGGCGCATCACGGGTTCAAACGTTTGATTTGTTCAATATCTTTACTATCCATTTGGACTGGCAAAAGAGGCTTTAACCGAAAAGTCTACGTTTTTGTCTGCCGATTTTAATTTTAGGCTGAAAATATTCTTGTGAATATTCTTATGTAACAGCGTTAGGAAATTTGTGTTTTCGAATGTATTTGGTGTCTAGATGACGTTAAACTAATTTTAGCGCCAGGCAGCCTGCAGACAATAACAAGCACTGATGACGCACATAACTTCTTGTAAAAACGTAGTTAGCATCCAACATGTAGTTAGTGCTCTTTTTTGGCTAATGTTTCGGCTTATAGATAAAAAAAGAATTTTGTACGGTTCAAGGGACCGGTGATTGTCTATCCCCCTGGGGGGGGGGGGGGGACTTAAGGGATCATTGGATTTTTAGGATGACAGAACAGGGGATCAGTCATAACCGGGAATCACTGAATGTCACATGCGGCCCAAACAGACTTGGTGGACGGCTATTTGGCACTCTAGCTAAAAAGTAACTTTGTAATTTCCAAGCACGTGGGATGGTTAGCTGTTGGTATGCCAACTGACATCAGTCACAGGGTTCTGAGTAGAACAACAGGATTCTACCCGCTGTAAAATCGAATGTAGCCACCTATTCCGGTTATTTGTACACAAATAACGATACATTAAGAGACTTAAAGACTGAGACGTTTCAAGAAGAAAATAGTATAAAAAAGTAAAACAGCGCATCTACTTGCATCTAGTTTTATGATCATAAACAACTCATTTCCGTAAACCTTTGACCCCCCTCCCCCCAAAAAAGTGCATGGAATCGCATCTTTGGCAGCGTACAATTTCAAAATTATTAACTTCAGTCAGGATGTTTTCGTGACTTCATAACTGAAAGAGCTGCCATTCAGATTGCCATTGAGCTGCCTGGTCAACATGCTTCATGATTTGAGTGCAATTGAAAGTTGCATTATTGAAAGACTGAGGACGAAATTTGGAAAGAGCGAAAAGTTTGTTCAACTTGGATGACTGATACCCGGCTTTTCACTCTTCCTGGCCACAAAGAAAACGGTTTCATATTTTCTTACATAATTCTCGACATGGCATCGAATACATGTACAATAACAAAAGATAAAATTCTTACCCGTCAAATTTGGTGCTTCTGCCCCAGATAGGCAAGCCTGTTATTTGGAATGGAAAAAGTTTCTTCAGTCGGCTTAAATCGCCGCTTTTTGCATGGCAAACAGGTTTTGTATTTTTCCGGGTCAACACTGATACTGATTGAAGTCGCCGACTATAATTTATGTTGACGTCACGCGTGTCACCACTAATGAGTAAAATGGTTTCTATTTGAGGAACTCAATAACAGCAGCTGCACTGGTACTTGAAAAAAAAAATTTTTAGCTATAGAAACCTTTGGTCTATTTTGGTCTATTGAGCGATACGTAATATGAAAACATATAACATCGTATGAAACCCTGAAGCCGTTTCTAAGCTATTTGAAGCATAATTTATAATTTTGTGATGGGGGAAATTTGGCAATTATCAAAGAGTTCCTACACAGCTAGACTAAACTGACAAAACTATGCGAGCGAGCCAAGCAAATCAAAAGTATTGAACAGCCCATTAAAATATCCGCATGACCTGAAGATGGGCAAGTCGGACGGGATTCCTACTCCGAAAAATTGCACCCTCAAATAAGTCGCCTGAAAAGATAATCGTTCATGCAATGAACTTCAAAATTCAGTTTATAAGTGTTGATAATGTAGAAGCAGATTATCGTTAAATAGTTTTTTAATCGATAGTTATTGTCGGCCGGTAGTCGCTTCCAGCATGAATGCATATGGCATTCAAAAGCGCTGAAATCAGACCAATCGAGCCACAAGTCTTGAAGAAAAAAGAAATATGAAACTTTCGTTGAAATCCGCAAGTCGCAGAAAAAGCCAATTCATGTAGAAATATAAAAATAATAATGATTAAAAAAAACCCAGGCAAATTCCGTCTGCTTACGTCCAAATTGGACCTCCATGAAGGTCAATGACGTCAATATTAATACAAGAGCGCGCATTTTAACCGGTCAAAGACAAATCCGTCAGACACAAGGAAGTAATTTATTACTCTTTTAAGCCATAATTTCACTCTGTAATTTTTAAGTTAAGCCTAGCACAATTCCTAGCGTTGGATGGCTTTTCACATTGAAAACGCATTTTAAAAATGTTTTCCGTCCACACTAAGCCAGTCATTTTGGTTTAGTGCTTGAGGAAAATTCGCGAAGGGAAATCAACTCACATCGGGATGTCGTCATTTCCTAAAAGCTCCGTTTCTAAAATAGGCTGTGAGCAGATTCACGTTTAGGCACAAGCGCGCGTGGCGTAGCCGCGAACACGAAATCGAGCGACGAAGCCGCGAGACGAGAAAGTGACTTTCTTGGCGTCTCTTCACCAGACTCCTTGCCGGATCGCTTTCTTCTTCGCAGCTCCCGCGCCCCGGGTCCCGCGCGTGACTCCAATGTGAGCCTGCAGGCAGTTTGTTTTTAAAATGTTTCCCATCCACACTAAATTTACGTCGGCGTTTTTAAATTCCCCCGATTTGAGAAAATGTTTCGAAAAGCCCGAAATTCCGCTGCGTTAAGGTGTGGACCACAGGTAAAAATTTATAAAACCATAATATGCCGTGATACGCGTCAATGACAAAGGTGGACCACGAAAGTCACTGCCAGATGCAGTAACCGTCTCATAGTTTAATAGCCCCCCGTTAATTTGTCAGTTTAAATTTAACCCATCCTTTCAGAAAAAAGTATCTCTTTCCCAAAATGTCCAAAAATTTACCCAAAACCGACAAACGGTGGTTAATGAAGTAAGGAAAGGGATTCTAGCGTTGCTTGAAACGTGACCGAGATATTGGCAGAAAGGCCGTGTCAAGCGCGTGACGCGAGCCTGGAACTGAGGCTATAAAAAATTCAAAGAATTTTCCATAGTCTTCCCTCTATTTTGTAAAAACTTGGGGGACGCCCAGTATGTGCATTGGACACCAACATAGGTTTGCGTTCTCCTTTGTTCAAACGCAACAAAATTGGGTAAAATTATATGTGCCATTGTAAACATTTGTAGCGCCATGTTTCTGTTGGTAAACTCGATTAAGTTTGCTTTGTGATATTTAACTATTGGTCGCTAATCTTCTATGTAGTAGCTTAAATTGGAAGACAATTAGTTCTGAGATCTTAGTGCACAGAAAAGATGATCGGTAATTAACTGTGTTCCAATCAATGTTTTCTTGGGTTTCGACTCTGCAATCCGCGATCCACTTTCTTTGAGCTTCGATCAGTTTTTTCTGCTTTTTGCCAATGAGAATTTTATATGCTAGTCTGTTTGGTTGTCTTGCCTTTAAAAAGGTATCAGTGAAAGTTTCGTAGTTGGTGGTAATATTGTGTAGGTTTTCTTCAGTTCGTTGCTTTTCCATAAGGCTTTAATCGCTGATATCACCCCTTGGAAAGTAAGAAAGTTTGTTTTGACATCAAAACGTTCTGTAAAGTCCTCAAAGGATAGAAAATACATTGAATCTTTCATCAAATGACCCACGTTTCTAACTCCTTTTGAAGACCATGATTTATAGTGTATGGGTTTGTTTCCGGCTCTTATAAGAGAGTTTTGTCATACATTTTGAGCTTTTAGCTGTTCAATGGAATAAATTTTAGCCTCATATTAATGCCGGAGACACTGCTGCCGTGCAGTTTAATATATTAAAGCCAGACCCATATGGGTAACAACATTGGGAAACATGGGTGGCAGGGAGGGCAGAGCCTATCTCCCCTAGATTAGCAACGTCTCTAGGGGAGCCTATGTTTGGGGGTAAATGTAACATGGAATGGACCAGAAGAGGGGTGCCCTTCTGGGAGGTCAATAGGTCAGATGGTACGATGGCACCATCCTGGAGAGATCCGGACCTATTACCAAGGGTGGCCATAGCACTTACTGTGGGGCAAAGTGCAGCCTAGGTTGCACTACCCTGCCACCAAAAATCTTTATTGACTAAGCAGCTATGTTTTACACACAATATAGGAAATAGAATATAGCAGTAAATAAACTGATAAGGTTTAGCAAGCAGAAGCTGTTGCCTCACGAAAGGTAATTACAACCACATGGGGAAAAAAACAAAATATAGGAAAGGACAAAGCTACCAGTACAGGGAGGGAGGGAGGGGAAAGCGGAGAATAGCGTAGCTTGAATAACAGCTTACAACTGAGACAGAGCCACAAGACAATGGGACTACTAACTGGGGAGTGGAGGAGTTGGGAGGGATATAGCATGCTGAAATCACATGAGAGCATAGTGGAAAATCACTGGGGGCTTTGTCGTATGATTAACCATATGGTATACAATTACATTACATTGGACATTGACCTAAGGCTATTGCACAATGACTAATAGGGGGAGGATAACAAGAACTGGTGACAACTTTAGATGACAGCTATGATGTGGACTGCAGTGCTAATTACCCACAGTTTAAATGCTTAAACTTCTAATTTAATCAAAAGATTGTAATTCCAGATTAAATAAAAGTTTTCATTTCCCATGGTTTTCTAAGTCTAAGTATTTTGTTATCCAACTTGACTTGAGAGCTTTGTTAAATAGTTTGATGTCAATCATTCTTAGCCCTGCATTGTTGTAGTGGCTTATCATAATATCGCCCTTTATTTTGTCACCTTTACCATCCCATAAGAAAGTTGAAAAAAATACTATTTATCTCATTTATAGCCCTGTGGTATTGTATTATTGTATGTAATGTTAATATTGTTAAGTATTGTTGATAAATAATAAAAGAAAAATGATATCTAAAATGATTCTTGGCAATAAACTCGAATAAAATTATTTTCAGGTGTGAGCTTTCTGACAAGATTCTCTTTTCGCACCGTTTGTTGTTGCGGGTGAAATGACACACCCATTTTAGCGTCGACGTCGGTTGCCGTTGCATTGAAGGCAAGGTAAGGGCGAGGACATGTTCGTTGGTGTCATTTCTTCAGGCAAGTTTATGCTTCCTCTTCCTTTCTTGCGTGAATTCTTGTTTAACTAGTAGTTGTCAAGTTTCCTTTTGTTTCACTACCTTTTCAATTAAAGTTTGCTCTTCTCCCCACGATAATTAATTTAATATGTTCACCATCTAGGATGTTCACCTTCTAGGAACATCTCTCGTACGAGTAAAATACCCAGTAATAATCAGATAATTCTAGATAATAGCGGAAATCATGCAGACCTATGACTAGGCTTAGCTGACGGGCTCCCGGCGAGGACAGAAAAAAAATTCGGCGAGCACGAAACAGAAGAATTCGAAGCTTCGTTCGGGCTCACCCACCGGGAGCCTGTTTGTAGGCTAACCTTATTAGTAACGTATGACCTCTAAAAATTTGCCACAGCAGGCGGTCTAACGGCTCAACTCTACTTAAAATTCCTCCTTATAACACAACATGAAGTGCCCTTCATAAACACAAGTGAAGCGATAAAAACTGGTAAGGTGACCGAACAGAGAACGGAAAATGTACAAATGTCACGAACCGTAAAAGCTAGTCAACCCCATTTTACACTGTACTCTGCAGTGATATATATTTGTTCGACTGTCAATTCAAGTTGTGTACACTGTGTGCATGTGGGGAGAGGAATGGACTTGCCACTTGCCAAGTCGACCTTATGAGTTTCAGGGATGAATAGCCAAGCGAGCGAAGCGGCCGAGCGAGCGACGAGGCTCACAAGTTTCCAAACCATTTAAATCACCGGGGCATATAAGAAATTTCAATCCAAAGGCACATTTGTTGCCTCAAATCATCTTCGCATATTGCATCCAGAAAAAACATACAACTTAAATCAGAGCATGCAGGGGGAGCCTTGTTTCCGTAACAGCGAAATGTCGAAAAACATTTATGCTTGGCCTCTTAATAGACAAAAAAAGCGCAGAAAACTGCGCAGTGTGTTTTTCCGCTCTGCAGCGTTGTTACACGTCTGGCCCCAGCTGTTCGAAGGCTGGATAACTTTTTTTTTTTTTTTTTTTTTTTTTTTTAATTAGACGCTTTTTATTTACTTACTTTACAAAACTACATTGTTTACACCATTTACATTACAATACTCAATTACGATAAACTATTTACATCCTTGCAATACAATATAACGAAATTGACACGTATCATTAACTGGAACTATAACTTCTACCTTATCCTCCTATTTACACAACGATTGACTATACAAAAAAAAAATTGTTTTCGGAGTTACACTAAAGATCGGCTTTAAATTCATGTAAATATTAATTACAGCTAAAAAAAAACAAGGAGAAGATTACAATAAAGTTGGATTGTACAAAAGAAAGTCAACTGTAGAGGGAAGCAAAACAGAAAAGAAATGGGGGAAGGAAGATAAAAAAGGAAGATAAATAACTGAGTTGATAAGTATAATTGTTGACTCTGTAACTAGTGCCTTTCTTTCCTACATGTATTAACATCGTTGTTTCGGCTACTCGGAAAATTTTTCAAAAATAAATTTATACTTAAGATTAGCTATGAATTCATTTACTGATATCTCACCATGCATTAATTTCTGATTGTACAAGTAATATTTGGCATATAAAAAGGTGAAGTTTAACTTTCTGATAATGTTTGATTCCTTGCTTGAAGTGTCAACTTTCTTACCAAAAATTAGTTCGGTTGGTAAAAGACCGACGAAGGCTGGATAACGCTACCCACCGAATAAATCGCTATCCAGTGGATAAGTGGTAACAAAACAAACTACGCTATCCGCTGGATAGCGATTTATCCGGTGGATAGCGTTATCTATCTTTCGAACAACCCGGGCTGGTTGCTATACACGTTGTCAGAGCCTGTCTCTGTCAAATAGGATCTTGCGGAGAGCCTGGAACGAAATTGCCCTTTTACACACACTTCTTTTCCTGTCTCCCATCACGTGTAAAGGGCCATTCCTGTCCCCAGTGCTACTTGTTGCAAAACGCCTTTTCTCTCCACTTCAAGGTCTATGGGATTAAAAGAGATAATAACTCTCGGACAGAACTAGATTTGTCACTAAGGCCCCATTTATATGGTCTCGGGTACCCGAGAGGACCTTCACCCCGAGTTACCCTGGTCGAGGTAATTTTTAGCTTAATTCTTTGCAAAATTCAACCAACCGTTTACATTAGGATCGCGGACCCGTCTCGGGGGGAGAGACAACTCGGGTGGGCTGCAGGTAGGGTAACCCTGGCAAGCGGGACAACTTTTCTTCTTATAAACGCTTTGGCTTGCCTAACCGGGACAACTCTCGGCGTAGCTAGTGTCACGTGATGCCTATATTTAGGAAGTAAAGCGGAAGTTTATATCAAAGAAGTGAAAGTTAACTCGGCGAAAGCCACTGTGATCGAATGACCGAGGAAAACTCAAAGAAAGCGGGATATTTGCACATTTGATTATTCAATTTGGGTCATGAATAATCATGCAGGGTCAACTCGCCTACAGGAACACTACGTTTTCACATATAAACGCTTGATATTTAAACTTACTTCAGGGGGAGGGTTGTCTCGGGTACCCGAGACCATATAACTGAGCCCTAACTTACGTTGCAGCTGCAATCCGCATGCCTGGCCCTGCTGCATGGCTCCCAAATTGTGTCCCCCCCCCCCCCACCTCGGGGGGAAGTAATACGGAGAGTGAAGAGGGCGAGTGAATACCAGTCGGAAGTTTTAATAAAAACCCTACCGTAAAACGTGCTGCGGTTTATTAAGCAGCCTGCAGCTGGGTTCCATTCCAAAATATTTTATTATGTTGCACTGCATTATTCACTCTTTCAATAACCTGGGCCTGCATGTTTTTCACTTTGCATCTGATAAGCAGGGCTCGAAGAAATTGCCGTCCAATCATCCCGCGGGACAACTGGATTTTCCTGCCAGACAAGAAAATTTTGAAAAAGTAAACTAGGACCGAGAGCCGCAGAGCTGAAGGGCAAGGTGGAATTCAAGTTTTTTTTTGAGCCCTGAATGAGAACAACAACAAAAAATAAACAGCAAAGCATCTGACACCAACCAAATTTAGCACAGCTTTAATAAAACCCTTCACAACAAGCCATCAAGGCCATAATAAAAACATCACAGAGAATAACATAGCAGAAAATTATACACCAATAAAACGACCATGGCACAAGACCAAGATCAGAAATAGCTAAATTGGATACTCATCATTAGGTGAGCAATGACAGCTTAAAATATCAGAAGTGTTGCAGTTTTAGGGAATTAGAGATACAAACTTTATTCTGGGATTGAGACGTTTACAGAATAGTAACAATGAAAAGAGCTAAGTTTTATGTCCAGTTTTGGAAATCATCAAAAGATGAGATAAGCGAGTTTACTACAAATACCTACAGAGCAACCAATTTAGTGCTGGCCACCAAGAACACAAGTCTGCGTAAGCCATCATCAACATAGGCTCGATTATCAGCCACTGTTCGGGAAAGGAGCCCACGCTGTTCCTCTCGGGGAGGAAGCAGACACGAGAGAGCGGCAGAAATCTAGCCTATAATCAACACTACTGAGTAATTGATTTGTCTCCTTGACTATTATTTCAACTATTCAGTACATGCCTTATTAACAAATTGATTTGATATATTCCAGACCTGTCCCAGATATTACATGTATGTGCAAGGTTTTATCCTTAGCCACATTTCACCAACTCTTTATGAGCCGTTAACAATGGAAGTAGCCAGAAAAGGATAATAAAATACCAGATAGAGCGCTTTTCAATTGAGTGTCATAAAACCAAAAGCAAACCAATTACGTACCAATAATAGTACAATTATTGTACTACCCAGCCAATCTCAAACAAAAAATCAAAACAAAACCAAAGCCATAGTAATTGTCTAATTACTTTTGACATTCAATTGAAAACAGCTCTACATGAGAGATTAACTACAATAATCTCAAAGAATAATTATAGCAAGTGAATTTCACTGCTTAAGGAATTAAAGAGATGAAACTGGTTGGCAATATTACTAGTACTAAACAGTGGAAAAAATGTATAAAATCAACCTTCAACACTGATGCAAAGAGGGTTTATACCAATAATAATAATAATTATTATTGTGTAACATGAATACTGACTAATCAATGATTACACAATGTGCTTGATAAATTATTATGCCATAGTTATTTGACAAGGTTGCGAGGAAACCCCAAGATTCTTTAGTCATGAAAACAGACAGTGTATCATGTTCAGCTAAGGACCTTGGAAAATAGCTACGCAATCTAATACTAGTAAGTTCTAAATGTTTTAAACCAATCAAGATCCTTTTCAGGATCTTGTTACATAACAACTACCAAGAAATAAGTGCTGGCATGATTAATGGTGACAAAAACTCTCCAGCCCTACAGATTCGAAACTGAAGATGGCTTAGTTTTCTTGATAGCAGTGGTAATGTGTTTGTGCTGAAAACCATTTCATGAAAACATCTTTCTATGATTAAAGTGGTTCAGTGCCATCTGTCACAGCAGATCCTACTGAATGTCTACTGAGAGTTCATTTCCAAAATGCTTTAAGACTTCTTTTAATTCACTATTATAGGAGAAAGACACCCCCTTAAATTGCAAAGTCATGAGTGTATGAATGTTTACATCAAGTCTAAAAAAACTTCAATTTGTTGACAATTTTTTTATCTTATTAAAAAAAAAACAAAACCAGTAGCTATTATAATGGTTTACCTTAAACACCAGCAACTTCAACAATAACAAACATTACACGTTCAAAGCAAGTTGAAGTGACTCAATCACTGACCCCAATTAAGTGACAGCTACTATCTTGCCACTTTCATAAACATTCTCAGGTTAAGCTATTGTAACCTCAGGGTGTTAAACAAAATAATATCATGTGATTAAATAATGCAAAAAGTAGCCATGAAAGGAGCCAAACAGATGGTTTACTGGTATTTCAGAAAAATCAACAAATTCCTTCTTCCTTTGAACTTCTTAAAAGCTCAAAGACAATAATATTCATTCTTCAAAATGCTCCAGACAACTAGTGATATCACTACTTATTATGGCTAGCTCCGCGAGCGGGCAAGATGACCCAGATCGCGCACTGTGATTGGCTACCTGAGCGGGCAAGATAGAGCCATCTCGCCTGCTCAGGACTACCCGCTGTATCCCGCAGGAAAAATTTCCCCGAAAGCCATATAATAAATCCTTTATTGACCAAGTTTGTTCGGTCAAGATGGCTGGATATTGGCCTCGTTCTTTTTTTGCGAGTTTATGGACCTCGACTTCGTCTCGGTCCATGAACACGCAAAAAAAGAACTTGGCCAATATCCAGCAATCTTGACCTCACACTTGGTCAATAACCCATATTTATTGATATATAATTATTGTTAGTGCAGTTAACTGTTCAAATGTGGTCAACAGACACTAAACAAAGATCACTATAAGATGGCTTTCAAAATTGAGAAGCCTTACAAGCTAGTTGTTGGGTTGACGTATACGTGTTTAAATCGGCACTAAACAATTAATCTTCCTAGAAGTTCTCCTTAAAAAGTGACCAAACTTACACAATTTAAGCAGAAAAAAATTGGGTTTGTCCATCACCTCATATGGAGAGGATGAAACAAGAGATATGGAAAAAGCAGAGTTAAAAAAAAAAACAAACAAAATAGTATCAGTAAATAAGCAAAAGTTTAAGGCAATCAGTTCCTACATCTCACAATTCAAAGTTTCTTTACTGCTTAATTTCAATCCTCGCTTTTCCAACTGCCCCTCGATTAAGACGGTATGTCTCTGACAGCTCTATATTCTTAGCCAAGGCCTCGCAGAGAACTACGCCTGGAGATTTGGTGAGAACCTTGATGGCAGCAATTGGCGCAAGCCAAGCTTCCTCCGAAAAAAACGGGTAGAAATTTACAAGAAAGCCTGGCTTGTCTGTTGGCAGAATTGTTGGTTTTCCCTGAAAAGTACAAGAAAGGCAGGACATTAGATACTTAGGTGCCCACTAATCTAGTATTTCTTCTTGTGTGCGGTGAATTTAATTTAAACCAATTTTGACACATTGTTCCTTTTGATTTCAATTTTAGAGGACCCAATTTGTATTTAATAAAACTTTCAACGTCTGGAATTTTGATTTTTCAAATTTCAAGGTGCATGCAAGTCCAGCAATTTGTATAGTTGAAAACTCTACCTGTAACAAAAAATACCTGCCCTGAACATGAATCTCAAACTCATGAAAAATTCCTCCCCATTAGATATCAAAGTACACAAATTCTGTTAAAATTTTGCCAATCTTCAAATCAGACAACAACTACCAGACAACACGTCTCACGTTAGTTACAACGATGCAAGCAACAAAGAATACAAGTTGCCTACAGACACAATTTAAGTTTCAACTAAAAAAACCTGTTGTGATGCTTCCAAAAACTGTCACTAGAATTTCTTTTATTGTGTGCAAACTTTTTGAAAATTGAAAGAAGGGTAACTTACACTACTGGCCTCTTCAAATTTGCAGGACAGTTCTACATAATCTTTGCCATCATTAGGTTCTGGGGCCCAGTTGTATACCTGCAAGAGTAAATAATACTAGCAATGAAAAATAAAAAAACAATAAAAAACAAATGAAACAATAATGTACACTCACTGCACAAAATGGATGATTCCAAAAATATTCATATTTAGGAAATTAAATCCTGAAAGACATTACATTCATTGACTTACTTTTTTTATACCATGGCATTCTGGTGGCATTTTTATACTAGAGAAAATTTTTCTTTTTATTGTTATTATTGTAAATAGTTCCTGGAAAACCTTCAAGGGGATGAACCTATTAAAGTTTTTATTGCACTTAAATCGAAGGCCTTCATGCAAAAAGGGCGTATATTGGTTCTTGGGCCGATTTTCATTTTTTGCAGGATCGAGCTAATTTTTGGCAGAGTGGCTTGTTTGACATGAAACGCATTATTCCGTAATAATGTTTTGGTCGATTTGCGCCTTGTTCACCTGAAACGCCCTTTTTGCACAAAGGCCTTCAATTACCTCTAAGTATTCCAAATGCATGGCGGGTTCTGAATTAAACAGGAAAGCTTCACTTTGCTGATCTGATAACTTTTCCTGTTTGTAAATCAAGTTCGAGTCAACTGCAGAAGCAGGAGAACAAACAACTAGGCAGGTGCTGGGGATCACATGGATAAATGAGTGGATTGGTTGTGTAGCCTACTCCACATCAGAGAGGCCTTAAAGATGATGAATTACTAGATAGATTAATAAAATATAAAACAAGTCTGTGTTTCTTTCTTTCTTGTCACATGCGAAAAACTTGCACTAGTCTCTCATTTCCAAACAGAAAGCCTCACAGACTTGTAGGCTGCATTAGTGGTAATGGTCAGCAGTTATCCACAAATGAAAGTTTTAATATGGTGGGTGACAGCACATCATGAACTCTACGATCTATATGTACTTTCAAGAAAATATAACGCTAATGAACGGAAATCAAAAAGCTTTATTTGGTGGTAAGCAACTTAAAGATAACACAAAGAAGGGAAAGCTATGGTGTACTTTACTAAATGTTGACAAACCTGAGTAGCTTCTTTGCTTGACAAAAAATTGTGGGCAGAATTTTCTTGGACAGGGGGGAAGGGAGGAGGGGAAGCACAAGTATTTCATTAGTTAAAAGTTTTATGCAGTCAAACAGGAATTCCAAAGTGTCTGAAAAAAGACAATTCAGAGGGATTGGGGGTAGAGCATTTTGGAATTTCCAAAGGTAAAGTGGGGAGGGATGTTCATGCACTTATGATAGGGTAAGGATATTTTCTGGAATCACCCATTATGTTAATAACCCTTGAAAGCCAAACCCACAAAAACTTTCTAGAATGTTCTTATTTTTCCGGAAAATAACATGGTCAGTGACATGCACTATCCTGTTCTCAGGACAGTTAATAATCTGCCATTTTCAACACTTTTTACAGACAGTCTTTGATTCTCTGGGTCGAATAAACCCACTTTTAAACCCTATTCACATCACACTAACACAAAAAACAAGAACTAACCCTGTTCAGCTTCACAAAGATGCATGGCATATCTTCATCATAACCATATTGAAACTCTGAGCTAGTGTTGTAGCATTCACCTAGTGCAGTCAGGTCCATGATACAAGGTTTGGAGCCCTTCTCGCGCTTGTCCTCAGTACAGTTCTGGTACTTGCCATCCTTATTTTCTGCAGCTTCTTTATAAGCTAAAAAGAGAAAATAGTGCACTCTTGTTGAAACAGCACACAATGTCAGTTGCTAAATACTGGGAACAAATAGATTCGAGAATTCCGTACTACATGTACATTGTATGTCAAAATAATATTAACAAACTCCACATGTTACTATGCCTTACTGATTGCAAAACACTTCTGTTAATATAAATAAGACAGAACACCAGGCTGCTCACATCCCTGAGGCATATCTCAGTCTATGTCAGGTGGAGCAAATACAAATATTCTTGGGTTGCACTGACATGCAATGACAAAATAATTCTAAAACCATTCAGTATAGTCAAAAAATTATAATGTTATAGGAGATAAATAAAATAAGACACTTCTCAAAGTTTTAGGTCTGTACATTTTCCCAAACTTCAAATATTTGTAGAAATATTTTGCACAAATTATCAGAGCCCAGTGTGGAGCTGCCATGTTGGTGTACTTCCCAGGGACAACAACATGGCAGCTGGAAAATAGAGTACACATCTGGAACTTACTTTGGCTATCTAGACCATGGTTTATCTGAATTGATCAAGAAAACATTTAACTAAGAACTTTTCCTAACTTCTAAAAAGGCTAAAAATCCCAAGATAAGTTTATATTTTTCCACAAACATGTTCATAGCTTTACGCCGTACACCGCCATAACTCTAAAATTTAAAACGAGTCTGTTTTTAAACAAAGCAAGTTATGGAGGTTAAAATTGTTAACAGATATAAATTTACCCCCTATCATGCCAGGTAAAGATAAAAAACTTTGGTGGATCTTTAGTTTTCGATTTTAGAAAATGATGATGTCACATGCAACCCAAGAATTGCATCTTCTGCTGCATGGGATGCTAATACTTGTCCTGCAATTGGCCATTACCCATTTATACTACTAGCCCAGGTTGTTTTAATCAGGGCTTGAGACTAACTTTTCAGCTTGCTAGCCCAGTGGCTAGTGACAGGTTTGATTCACTAGCCAAAACAAATTTTTCACTAGCCAGACATCCATTATCGCATCAAGCCAAGTAAATACTAGCCTGTTTAACTTGCAGTATGGACCCTTGATTCTCAAAAATCGCCCTCGAAACCTCAGAACTGGTGCCACCGAAAAGCATTTTTTTCTTCAAATTACCGATTCATGATTACCTCAAACAAAATAATTTGTTTGGACACCTTGGGTGCGTTCCATTCGACCAGAAATTCTGGTTTGAATTTGCATCAGGCTGGACCAATCTCATTCTGTTCCATGATAAAGTGGCTGTCTTGAGTGACGTAAGCTGCTTCATTTGGAGAAGTTTAACACGCATTTAGAATTTAACTCTTCCTGGATATTTATGAGAGAAACTTACGAACTTTTCTCGGAGGAAATTATGGAAACTGGGTGAACTCACCCACAAGAAATTCGCGAACGACCAGTCCACAATTTTCCTAACGTTTTTGAGGAGAATAGGCGCTCAAGAACAGGCTCGAACTATGGCAGATCATTTTACATCCAGTGTAGTGTCGACTCAAAGGACTTGCCGCCATCTTGTTGCTTCTCACAGCTAAAGGAACTGTGGCTGATTCATACCGGGTAGAAATGCCAAATGAAGGAATTTTTGGGAATTTCCAAATTTCCAGAAAAAAAGGACAGCCTCGAGAAGTGAACTGAAATTTTCAAAATCAATTTCCGGAAACTTCTGTTCCATTCGATTTTGAACCGGAATTTCCAGAAATTTTGGTCGAATGAAACATGTCTCTTAGCTCCATACGTCTCAAATGTGTAGGCAATGTTATAATGGTGAGCAAATTGTGCAGTGGGACTTCCAAGACCATGGACCTCGTACCAGTTCACCTGGACCGGCCTTTGTTTTGGAAGTCCCACTGCTCAACTTGCTCACCAGCATGTGTGATTCTGTACCATGTGACCGGATCGTACAAAGAGCCTGTTATTTTTGGCGTCGCATAACAACAAAAACTGATATTTTCACTTTTGTGACAAATTCTTGCAGAATGTTGCAGCTCGCCGTCGCAAACATTCCTTTCTTTCAAAATGCCGATTCTCATTTTTTCGTGAACACAATAATTTGTTCCATCGTAACTTTATTTACAAGTTGCAAACATACATTAGGCATCAATATTACTTTAGGCATCATTCAAATTTTCGAAAAACTGCAACTTTTTTTCAAAGAGTATGATGAAACCTCCAGATGCTTCACGCGTCCCTAGAGTTCAGCATGATTTCACTCATGGCTAATCATTAGAGGCAAGCAGTTCTTTTGTCGTTCATTGTCAATCAAACAAAAAAGTCAATCATTCTTTTGCATTTTAGTAATTTAAAGTTCTTATTTGGGCCTATAAATTATATTATGATATTTAGTACAGCCGATGTTTTAAATTCTGCACGCTTTGACTCAGTCAGTCGTTTAGCGAAAAATTTGAAATTAACTCTTATTTGGTTTCCTTTGAGCCTCTAGTGCTCATAAATTTTCACTGGCCAAATTGGCTAGCAAAGCGCAAAATTCACTAGGCAAAATGGACTTTTTACTGGTCTGTGGCTAGTTGGCTACCGTTAGTCTCAAGCCCTGTTAATAAAAGCTAACCCAGAAGCTCTGTCATGATATTTTACAATGTTTTGGCCACATACAAAATTACCTTAGTTTAAAGTAAAGGAAACCTAAAAAATAAAAGTTTACTAACTAAAGATACACAGCACTGATGAGATACTAGTTAACCATAAAGGAACAAGGATGGTTAAGGATGGGGAAGATTAAAAACAATGCACTTTAAAAAAATTTAGCCTGAACCTTGCTCCAAGCTACAATCACTTTGGTCGCCATGGCAAGTGAAAAAAATATTTGGAAACTAAATTTCTGGTGATAGTTGCCAATTGATGACCATCAGATTAAAAGAGAAACTAACTTGAAAAAATATCAATAGGAGTAATTTAATCAATAGTACAAGCAGTGGCATCACCTGTCTTTCCCTTTTCCCCTCTTGTTGTTCAGAAACTTGACATGAATGCATAAACTCTACCTCACTCAGTTGAGTCTGTTTACTTGGTAACCTCTGCGGCTCAGAATGGTAAATTTGACCGATTTGAAGGGGTTTTGTGCACCATTGGCAATGTTACCTGGTCTCAGCAGCTTTGTAATACTGTAATAAATCGTTTTTGCTACTTGACATCAGTCTCTTCCTTCTCTTTATCTTTATGATTCTACCATTTTAATATATTTTTATGTTTTTTATATTTATACACGACCCCACAAGTTTGTAGCTTTAATTTTAATTGTGTTTAAAGGTCATACATACATACATGCATACATACATACAAAGTGAATTATTTCATATACACTTTACATCATACAAAGTGAAGTAGTTAGAGGCCTGTGAGAGTTGAGTATCAGGTTACTGCCGATACCCAGACCTGAAGTCTGATCTGAAGTCCAATGTACAATCCATAAGGCCACTATAGATCCTGTATTGGCAAACCAATATCCCACACATGAACAGTTCCACTGAAAACTAGTAATGTTAGGTGGCACACAATAATGATCACATTCAGCACACAAAGCTTGTTCTGCTTAGTTGTTACAATATAAGCTTATAATCTTTACTTGGTTCTAGAAGAGAACTTTACTTGAAAGAAACACCCATGTTAAATGCAAGTCTTAACTTTTTTAGTCAAACATTTGATAGGAGAGGGGCGAGATACACATAGTAAACTAGTTCCAACAAAATTAATCTTACGTTTTAAAAAGTTGTTGATTGAACTAACAATCTCACTCGTTTTTGAATCTTTGAGTATTTCCACTGGAAGGGTGATGAGACCTGTAAAAAATGACATTTAGTTATGGACAGTATTGCTCACAATGTCATAATTTCATAACCACTAATGATGCTACCTACATGTACAAAGATGTCGCAAAGAAGAGCATTAATCTCAATGCAAATTCCTGAAAGAGGTGTTCGTCATGCCCACAGTAGCTAAAAGTGCTACATTAGATACATGTTCATGGCTGCCATAGTTTTTAAGAGAAAGACCTACAAGTCTCTCATAAAAACCTCTGCTTTCCGTTTTTAAACCGACTTCAACAGTTTAAGTGCCTAAGACATCAACATTCTTCCTGCTGCCAAGAATATGTTTGAGAATATAGCAGAACTCATATTTGGGTAAAGTGAAATAGAAAGGTTGTGATTCTATAACAATATTTGATTGTATCATTAAAGCTGGAGTTTCATATTTTTCAAACTTCGTGTTGCTCAACCAAGAGTCAGTGAAATAAAATGCGTATATAAACTGTAATATTAGTATTCTGTACGCATGAATGCATCTAAAAAAGTAAAACTAAATCACTAATAAATCTGAAAAAGTACTTTATTCCATGACTGAGAGGTTACTGGTGTATTCATAGAGGCATTCTGAAACAATCTGGGGACCTTTATCTAGCTTCAAATATTTCAATGTCAATTTAGCTCTCGACAGATGACACTTTTGTATAACAAATCAAGCGCAAAATCAATACGATTGAACACGTACAATATTATACTTCATGCAAGTACAAAACAAACTCGCTGAATCATATTGGTTCATGTAAACAATATACACCAAACTATTCGAGTTAACTGTATTAAACGTACTTTTCGGGCAATCACGAAAGCTGCTCCGTTTAATACCTGAAATGTTAACCTACAAAACTACATTGATGTGCAATAAACAAGATCGGACAAAAGCTACAGAACACCACCAAACTTTGGGACCCACCCCATTACTTATTACTAGTCCACTTAAAAATGAAATGCACTGTTTTACATCGAAGATCAAGTAAAATGGAACCGAATTCTTAAAGCAGTTGACATACTTTCACCATCAACCCTTTATACCACTCATTTGAAGCTTACATTTATGCTTGCAAATGCAAATTAGTGTCAACCGCTTGGGTTTTGGAATTAGACGAGCTCGAAATTGATCCAAGCATGTTCGAGTCAAACTCGGAAGAATAATATTTCAAGATTTCTCTTTTCACTATAAAATGAATTGAAAGGTAAAGGAATCGGAATATTTCGGTGAAATTTACCACAGATTTAAAGCAAGATATAATCTCCTTGGTGAAAATCTTTGCGACGAAACTACTCATCGTCAGGTTTGTTTCATTATTGAATTGCTAATGATGTGAAACCACATGCATACTAAAGAGGTAGGTCGGCGCACATTCAATTACAGTTCTTTCTGTTTTGACCTTAAAAAGCGTAGCCAAGTTACGATCTACTCACTAATGCTTTAGAAAAACTACAAGACAAACAGAGAAAGTAAAAGAAACCTGGTTTTCCCGCTAAATATCTAGTCATCTTCGGGCCATCTTCTCGAGCTGGTACCGTGGTCATGAATATAGTCAGCATAGAGGCGAAAAACGCCGCCAAACAACCATAGAAAATCATGAAGAAAACCATGATCTTCGCTGAAAAAGAAAAAGAAAGGAAATAATCCTCATGTTAAAAC
>CM042755.1:23592570-23607638 GCA_022496165.2 Catalaphyllia jardinei
ACGGTCAAAAAGACCCTATGGTTAGCGATCAAAGTATAAGTAAAGGAAGTGGATCTCAAAGCGAAGGAGAAAACGTAAATCAAGGTGTTTCTAATAAGAATGCGAATGAAGGCTCAACTCAAGGACAATTAGGGGGTGCTTTGCGTGATTCAAGACCAGGCTCGGCGAGTTCACGACCGGGATCAGGGAAAGCAAGACCAGGATCAGGGACTGAAGGAACAAGAAAAGGAGAAGGAAGTAAACAGAAACCAAGCACCAGACCTGGTTCCGGAGCTGGAAACAGGTCTAGACCAGGATCAGGGTCTGATAAGGTGTCTGGAGGTGGAGGGCTAGAACAGCAACCATCAAGTGGCAGACCTGGTTCAGGCTCAGGCAGCGGGTATCGACCACAGTCAAGTGGTAAAAGAGGAGCTGCAGGTAATGATGGAGGAACATTTGTGCAAGATGAGTCTACAAGAGGAGGTGTTGGAGAAGATACCTCAAAGAAAGATGAAGCCTCTGTGGACGACAGAACGAAGGAAACTGTACAAGACCTTTCTCAACCCAAGGAAAGTAAGGATAATGGCAATGCAGAAAGAGCAATTTCTTCAGATAATGCAATTGAAGGGATGTCGCAAACATTAGGCATGGGATCGACTGAACAAGGGCAAGATCACCATGGTGATAAATCAAATTTAGCAGGCTTGGACAGTATAGATGATAACAATACTGAAAAGTCATCTGCTGAAAAGTTAAGCAGTGATAATAAATCCTTATCGAAACAGACCAGTGGTGATGATAAAATAAGTGATGATGTATCACCTCCTATGAATGAAGGAACAGAATTTAAAGATCAAGGCGTTGATTCTAAACAAAGTTCTGATTCTCTTTCCAATGATAAACAGGATTCTGAAGCAGCAGAAGCTGGTAAAGATTCCAAGGAAGACAAACTCCCTGAGGAAACCAAAGATGACATCCAAACAGCAAGCAGTTCTGATCATCAAGGACCAGATGATGCAAAGACTAGTGAACAGAAAGCTGCGTTAGAGACATTACAAGAAAAAGATGGCTCTAAAGATAGTACATCTGTTGATAGTGAGGAAACCTCAGCGGCAGTTAAAACTGATGACAAAGATGAATTAGTAACAGAATCTAGTGGAGAAGGGAAAGAACAAGATAGTGCTGCGGCCAAATCAGGTTCTGATACTGCAGAAGGTGACAAACCAGAAATGCAAACAGATCATGGAGATGGTGATCAAGATGGTGCAGAAAAATCCTCTGATAAACAAATGGCAGAGCAAGGCGGAACCGATGATGCTTCAGTAGATGGGGCTGGGGAAAAGAAAGCAGATGACAGTGAGAAAAAGAAAAAGAAGAAAAAGGCAAAGAAGGAGGGTACAGAACAGGAAGAAAGCATGGAGGAAGAGGATGAGGAAGAAGCTGATAAAACAGGAATGGCTGGTGATGAGGCACAACCAGTTAAAGCAAATCAAACTGAATCAGGTATGTAACAACAATTAGGATTTCAAAATAATAGAGAGTGAACCTGTGAAAAACTCACAATTAATAATTACAATGTAAATGTTCTGAGTTTTTTTCGCTTGTAAGGCAGATTTTTTTAGCCAAAGGTACTGAAATGGTTCCGAGGGATGTTGGACTTAAGAATATGGGGATTGACTTCTGGGCAGGGTTATGTTTAGCTATGTTCTTGAACAAAATCTCAGCCACAGTTCTATTCCCCACCCTGAGAGGGTACCAGCTAATTTTCTACCTAGGGTAGTCTTTGAAAAATGCTTGTTAGTGAGGGGAGGGGGGGGGGGGTGGGAGGTGGGGTCACCTAAACCTGCCGTGTACTACTCTCCCATCTATTGTCAATGTCATTAGTTGCAAAAACAAGAAACAAAACAAAAACAAAAACAAAAAAATCATGATTCAAATACAGCAGTGAATGATGGAACAAAATGTCACTGTCCATTTGATTCTTTCATAGAAAAGTACATTGATATAATTTATGCACATTGTATAAATTACATGGTTACATTAAGAATGTTTTCTCATTGGATGTTAGCATGTAGTTTATGCAGTTGTACGCTCCATCCATTATCAATGTCATGAGTTGCATCATGTGATAGCGTTGAGTGCCCGGGGGTGGGTGGGAGGGGGGTACTTGGGCCAATTTTTGCTGGGTATGTGCTGCTGGCCTCTCAGGACCCCTACCCCATTATAGTCTATTCTGTGGCTAATTATAGACCCCATTTTAGTCACTTTTGGGCAAATGTATTTTTTTGCAATCCCAACTTAGTCACGTTCTGTTTATGCCTCTACCTTATAGAGCATTTTAAGTAGGTCATCCTAAAATGGATTAACACGAGTTTGTTTAATTGAATGTAGTACAAACATTCTGGTTCATTTGCTAACCGTAAGTATTAAAAACGCACCGTCATAAATAGTTGAAATACAAACATTCTTCACGTTGAAAGCTACCATATCCCAAGTGAAAGAATCAAACACTTGCTAATCAAAAAGAAGATCCAAGTTTAGTTAACTTCGATGGACGATAACAACGCAGAATAACCGGAAAATAAATACATGTACCTTAGCACGGAAGATTTGTTGGACTTTGTTTTGAACCCAGGGGTTCTGGACTATTTTGCAAGTCGTTAATGTTTAAGTTGTGATTTCATGAACGGACTTCAGTGCAAGCCGACTGTTAAATATCAAAAGAACGGCACAAACCATTTTTTAACCGTGAATCTTCCTATTTTTAAATCCCTGCTTACCAGAATTTTCTTATCCCAGAAATCCTGAAAATGTGCGACCTCATTCTAGTAACTCTACTAAAAATGTAACCCCATTATAGTCAATCCAAGCATGAAAATGCGACCCCAACCAGCGGCACATCCCCATTAGCCTCTTATAAGGAAGTACCCCTCCCCCCCGGGGTTTAGTGATGGTTTAACAACAACAGCAACAACAACTTTATTTGCACCCCAAATTAAATTAAATTTACAATGCAAAGAACATTTTTAGTACTGAACAGTGATTTTTATTTTATGGTGTCAGGTACTTAAGGTGGACAAACACAGTTTTGGATACCTCTGTTTCATTTACCGTTTTCTCTAAAATCCTCGATTCTTTGGTCGCCAAAAATGGCAGCAAGCAAGTTAATAACATAAACTTCAACTTTTTGATAATTAAGCTGATGTATTAGCCATTGCCATGGCAACATGAGTTATTATAAACAGTTGTTTAAAATCGGTTTTGTTTAATTGCAGAAAATCTAGTCATTGGATTTTCTTTAAAATTTGCATGCAACAAGCTTGTAACGATACTCACAAGTTAGCACTATTTTCATAATAATTTAACATTTGAACAGATCTTTGTATCCCTCACTGAAGGTTCACTGGCATATCTTGAATTTCCTTTGTTAAAGTTCAATGTTTTTCAATCCTCCAGTTACTTATATCCTTAAGTATTTTTGTGTCAAATTTCATGAACTTCTAATGAGTGGATCTCGAGAAATAGGCGTATCTCCGAGAAGTCGATTTTTCACTCCATCACAATAATTGTTTTCGACTTATTATGCATGTGCTGCATTAAGGTTACTTCCCACCTTAGCGGGTGCCCTTCGGGAAAAAAATCATATTCATGGCAGTTTCAATAAACTCGCAACAAACTATGTATCAGTAGAAAGCTTAATAAGTGTACTTTATGAAAAAATACAATTTTAGCAATGTCTTCTTTTAGTATGTGTCAGGAGGCGGTAAGGCATGAAACGAACGAGGGTTCTTCTGTTGAATTTATTGGGTATCGGATTCTGTAGTACGAGCAAACTGGCTACACAGTCTTATTCACAAGGCATCAATCAACAAAAAGGTGTCGGGCTTTTTCGATATTTTGATTGGTTATAGTGATTGGTTGTAATGATTTTTTATGGTGTCAGGTACTTATATTAAGAGTCTTATTAAGATAACAAATATAACAACACACAAAAACACAGACAGAAGTTACGTCGAATATAAAAATTATGCAACACAATGTTGCTATTTGATTCTTTCATAGAAAGGTACAATAATGTAATTTATGTACATTATTGCCTAAATTACATGCTTACAGTAATTAGGAATGTTTTTTCATTGGATGTTAGCATGTAGTTTATGCAATTGTACTCTCCATCTATTATCAATTTTATGAGTTACATCATGTGATAGCGTTGAGTGATGGTTTAAAAACAACAACAGCAACAACAACAACAACTTTATTTGCACCTGAAATTAAATTAAATTTACAAATTATACAAAGAATAATAAAAATAAAATGAAGTGCATGGCTGCCCAAAATAACCACTATAGGCTAATGAGATTGGGCAGCCATCCTTGGCATTTATAAATTAAGATAACAAATACAACAACACACAAACACACAGACAAAAACTGCATCTAATTTAAAATGGAACACAATGTTTCATAAAAAAGTATAATAATTGCGTAAATTATATATGCTTACATTAAAATTGTTTTCTCATTGATAAGCCTTTCATCTGCCTGTAGGGACTTTCATGTAACAACAATTTGACAACGCCTTTTTGCAAGTAAAATTTGTTAATTGGTGTTGCTTAAGGGGCAAAAATCCTTTTGGTGATACCTTTGGGATTTGAGCTGAAAAGTTGTTGGTGTCAATTACCTTTAGTTAATGTTTTGAGTATTCTTTTGCATTTTGCTCTAAAGTTCATTACCATCTAGGGGTGCAAAATTGAACTGAGCAGTATCAACAAAACAAGATTTTGATACCATTTAGGGATTCTGTTCAATATTTCTGGAGAGTGCCCTGGCTATTATTTAATACTATAGGGGAGTCCCTCCTTTGGCATCAAGTTTCCCTCACAGGTGTCATGACACTTTGACCATAAGTGAACAATAACAATAGAGGAGCAGTGGCTTCATGGTCAGTGTGCTTGCCTACAGATTGAGCAGTCCTGGTTGGAGACACTATGTTGTGTTATTGGGCAAGACACTTTATTCTCACAGTGCCTCTCTTTACCCAAGTGTATCTATAAAATTGATAAATAATGGTACAGGCAAATTTAATGCTGGGGGTAACCCTGTGATGGACTAGCATCCCATCCAGGGGGGAGTAGATATAGTCCTGGTCACTTCCTGCTACTGATTGGCCACTTGGCTCGTTTCTAGACTTTACCTTATCCTTTTACCCACTGTAAGCAAGAAGTGAAAACTAAAAATGTTATTTTTATTTGTTTTTATCCTAGGAGAAGTTGAAGAAGAGCCAGAAAGAATTCTTCCTGATGATTTCTATTATGATTTTGATGACCTTGTTTCAAAGGCTTTTTCAACAGAAGGCATACCGTCAGCATTATTATCATTTCAGTATCCTTTGGAATAACTAAATAAAGCCACCACTTTATTCCATACTATTAGTTGTCTGCTCAGTGACCCTCCCTGTGAATGGCAGAGAGGCTAACATGTAGGTGACCTTGTTTTAATACAAACCTCACTGCTTTCGCTGTGTAAATCAAATTGTTTTTAAGCTAACTACTTCACGTTTAAATGAAAAAAGCAGAAAGATTATTTTGTATCAAAGCATGGTCACCTCCAGGCTAGCCTTGCCTGCATTTACAGGCCAGGTAACTGAACACAAAACTGTAAAATTGTTTATTTATACTGGATGCATTCCTTGACTCCCTTCTTTCTTTACAAGCCATTCATTTGGTTATGAGTGTACCAAGAGATCAAACCTTCATGTCTTGGATGAGAATTCTGTTCTATTCTCAGCTGGAAACACTGTAGAAATTCTCAATCTGAAAACGCAGGAGCAGACACATATCAGAACAACAGGAGGTGGTGGAATTGGAGCTGTTGCAGTGAGTTTGTTAATTTTTAAATCAAAAAAGGCCATCACTGTTATTAAGGTGTGGCAAAGACTAAATCCAAGAGTTGTGTTGGGGCTCTGGGGATCAGAGGCATCACAAAAAAATGAAATAACTTTTAATCAGACCCGTGAAATTTGACAACAATTCTGGAAATTGCATATTTTTTTTTTTGAAGGATGATTGTATATGGTATTACACTGTTAGGACTCCAGGCATGACAACTGTATTGTCCTCTTGGCTTGAGGAATTGAAGTGAAGGGATGTACTGGACCAGTACACAGTTCTGGTTCAATGCTGCTAAACTTTTCCACCATGGGTAAGGAATCAAATTCATTTGTTAATTCCTTTTTCTCTGACAGATCCATCCCAGCAGAAAATATTTTGCTGTAGCAGAGAAAGGAGTGAAACCCAACATTAATATCTTTGAGTACCCTTCACTCAAGCTGCACCGAATTCTTCGTGATGGTACAGAAGAAGCTTATGCTCATTTGGACTTCTCACCCAAAGGAGACAAGCTGGCATCTGTCGGCAGTGCACCAGATTACATGCTCACTGTGTGGGACTGGAAAAATGAACAGGTCATTCTAAGGTCCAAAGCGTTCTCTCAGGATGTTTACAAGGTGGCATTTTCACCTGAGGATGAAGGTCACTTGTGCACAAGTGGCTCTGGACATATCAGGTATGTGGACTACACATTCATGTATATGCTGTAGGTCAATTTGTTCCTTAGGTCAATTTGTCTCCAACCTAGGTCAATTTGTTTCAACCTAGGTCAATTTGTTTCACCCAAGGCCAATTTGTTCCAACCTAGGTCGATTTGATACAAATTACAGTAAGATTAATTTGTATATATTTAGGGCAGAGGTACATGTACTGTAGTGTAATAATGGGTGGTATATTCACTTTTATAAGTATGTCTGATTTGAATAATTTAAGGAAATTTATTACTACTACAATGTATATGTAATTAAAAAAATAGTGGAACTTGCATCCAAGTCTGCATGGGTCAATGGTAAGGCATCAGGACATGAATCCAAAGGAAAACCAAAGGTCTGTGGTTCAAGGCTCCCAAGGTAAGCATTGAGATAAAAAGAATACACAGGTTGGGATGTTGGGAGAGCAGGGAGGGAGTAGTAGGTGAGGTAGGCAGAGTGGAGATGAAGAGAAGAAGGAGGATGAAAAGAAGATTGAAGGTGCGGAAAATATTTTTTTGTTTGCCTCAAAAGCAAAAAATAAAAAATCAAATTGACCTAGGTTGGAACAAATTGACCTAGGTTGAAACAAATTGACCTAGGTTGGAAACAAATTGACCTAAGGAACAAATTGACCTGCAACATATATATTCCTGATTGAAAAAAAAACAAAACAAAAAAACATTGTTCGAAGAGGATGATACGACTTTATGGAATTTTGGGAAGATTGAAGTAGCTTGACTGTGCTAAATGTTTTTCTTGTGGCATTCAATGAGCACAGGTCAGCTACCTGAGGTGGTGATGTATACTTTAGATTGAAGAACATGAAAACTGCCCATGCTTTCCTAAAGGTGCAATGTGGCTAGGGTAGAAAACAAAGGAAAATATGAAGAATATACAAGTAAGAGCTTTGATTTGACCTACACAGTTCATAAATCTAAGTCTTCAGAGTCTTGTTAACCATTTGAATGCCTGCACAGTACTTCTAGTATATGGCCCATAAGAAATGCAAATCAGTATTAGTTCGTATTAGTTCGTAAGTTTCCCAGAAAACCATTGTGTCTTATAACAAATTGTAGTTTTTTTTTTTCTGTGACATTATGTTTTTTCAATCAGTTGTATACACCCATCTTACCCCCTGCAGGTTGGTGCCTTAAAAATTGCCTGTGCATCAGGCCATCTCCACTGATAGACCCCTTCGACTGGGAAAATTCCATGTCCAGATATCTCCAAAACACTGCATAATTTGTATTTGGAGTTCTATAAAATAATGCAATAAATGTTAAATGCCATCTACAAACCATGCCCTTTATGTATCTCAAAAAAGGTTACAAACACCAGAAAGCTTGAAATTGATCTCAGACATATTAAGTATATGTCCAGTATAATTCTGAAGTTGAGAGCACAGAACAGTGGTGTCAAGTAATTAATCATTTGTGATAGCAACACTGTCTTATTAACATTGCACAGGTTTTGGTCAATGGCGAACACATTTACTGGATTAAAGTTGCAAGGACAAATTGGAAAGTTTGGTGCCAAAGAACTGTCAGACATAGAAGGTCAGTCTTGTTTCACTGATAGAAAAAGAAGTGGGTGTATGGCGTATACATTGTTCATTGTGAAAGTCAGAAAACTGTGAACATCAGAAATATTCATGGAATATTATTGTGTAGCAAGTAGTACTGTAGATCAGTCTTTGTTGATGCAAAATGCTGTACTAGTGCCAACACTAAAAAAGGTTAGGTATCAGTGAAAGGTCAGTGAAGTTATACTTTACAACTTCAAGTTAATAATTGGTTGTTTGACAGGTGTTTACCTAGTTTGACAACACAGCAGTTCTTGTAAGTGGTAAGCTAATTACTTTTTGCTGAAATGGTTTTAACATACAGGTTTTGTTGAGCTTCCTGATGGAAAGGTGCTGTCAGGATCTGAATGGGGAAACATGCTGCTCTGGGATGGTGGCCTAATTAAAGTGGAGATTTCCAAGAAAGGCAGAAAACCTTGTCATGTCGGAATGATAGAACAGTTCTTCATGGATGAAGGAGAGCTTATGACTATTGGAGTTGATGGTTTTGTGAAAGTTTGGGACTTTGAAAGCATTGACAATGCTGACACTACAGAGGAGGGACAGCTGTTTGAGATGGATCCAATGTATGAGTTAAAGGTAGGAAAAAGATGCAAGAGGTAACAACCTTTCCAGAAATCTTATTACATTTGAGGATGTCAGGTGATCAAAGTACATGCAGTGTACTAGGCAACATTTTGCTCACAGACAGACACAAAGTTGCTACTTTGTAGCTGCTTGAATAAGTCAGTTGCTCGGGTTTCCTGTGTAAGCCTTGCAGGTCCCTCACTGACCTACTTGGAGTCCCTGAGTAAGCTTCATGGGATCACCACAGCGCTCCAAGCTCACTTTTTCAAAAAATTGCCTCTTGGCGACCTTCAATTGTAAAATGGTTTCCATAAAAAAATTCAGTTGCCCAAAAAACCCTGAAGGGAAGGACACTTCATGACAGATTACACGAAGGGCTAATGCGTGGAACAGCATGTTTTCAACACTTCACTTTGCTACTTCAAGTTTACGCATTCATGTCTAGCTTCTGAATGATGAGAGGGAAAAAGTAAGTTTCTCTTTTTATCTGTTGATCGCCAGTTGGTGACTTTTGCTGGAATTTTAGTCGCCAAATATTTTTTCCACTTGCCATGGCGACCAAAATGGTCACAGCTTGGAGTGCTGCACCATGTACATGTAAGCTCCAGGCATTCCTGTGTAGATTTTGTTTCAGACTTAGGTGAAATTCATCATTAAGTAATTCCAGTTTTATCACTTTGGATGGTTTATAACAAGTCATATTACTCAATATTTACTTTTTACATGTGACTACTTCTCACAGGTTGGGACTGATGTTAAACTCATGTCGATGGTTAAAGCTGTAAATACTGAAGCTCCAATCTGGTATGCCCAGGTAAATATTATCATCTAATGTTGTAGATCATTCCTTCACGAGTAATTGCACCAATCATGTTGTAGCAGGGCTTGAAAAAAATCTTTAATGCCAGCTTGGCATCCAGAAAAGCAGCAACCAAATTTGCTTACCTTGGGTAAGTCTTAGTTCACTTAATTTTCTTCAGTAAATTACCAGATGACTTACAAACTGTGAGTCAGAATGAAAATGTTACCTGCCTGGCAGAGAAATATGGATAGCACTTTTTGGGAGACCTGTGTAGGGTACACAGAATAAGACAGTGAGAAAGTTCTCATGCAATTGACAATGCATGTAAATACCTGAGTATAATGCATAGGAAAGGCACATCACTTAAAGGCACATCACTTAAATGTACTGAACATTTATTTAGAGACATTCTACTTTCCACTTAGTCAATAGGGATGGATGTTAAGAAATTATCACTTATATCTTAGGTATCTGGTTTTTATGTATCACCAAAATCTTGAATTATACTGACACTGCAGGAAAAGCATGTGTAACTTTTAAAGTGTTTCTGTTACATTATGTCTAGCTGAAAAATAATTGAAAATTGTTTTAAAAAGGTGAATGTGCTTTTTTAAACAATTTCAGGATGCTTCAGGTGGTATATGGAAGTTGGATCTATCGTTTACCCATACGGTAAGCATTCAAAATGTGAATGTTCTTTTATAGACATAAAATTACATAATATTATTGTATATATAATAGTTCATTGAGTGGGACTAGTCGTTTGACATTTGCCTACAGGCCTGTTTCGTGGAGGCTTCAAGCTTCCACTCTTCAGGGCTTTTAATTAAATTGTGCGTTGCCTGCAGTATTTACACTCAATGAACTATTGTAACGCTCCTCCACTTGTGGATGTAGAGCACTCTTCGTAGGATAAACTTGGACACATCACAAAATATATAATTGTATATATATATATTGTACACACTCGTCCTCTTGTCATTCATCTTAAGCTTGTAGATGCACGAGGGAACTACCTTTTTTGCCTATCTTGTTTTTAGTCACATGTATTTTGATTATAATTAAAAGTACCAGTAGTTGAATGAATTTTGTATTAAAAAGGAGAAAAGGGCAAACATTGAGCTGAAAGACAATAATATTCATCATTGTCACTCACACTCAATACTGTGACATATCTTTTGTAACAGAGCCATTCACCAGAAAGAATGTACTCTTATCATGCTGGACCAATCACAGGCCTTGACACTTCCCCAGTTGCACATTTTGTTGCCACAGCAGGAGTGGACCGTAAGTAAATTTATGATTTTGCAAGAGAATGTTTTTTATTTTTTACCTGCCTTTGTTATAGATGCAGGGATCTTACAAGGGAGATTCCTTCATTGTATTATGAGAGGACTTCCCATAGGGGAACATCTCCTTTACAAGGATGCTTTTTTTAGGGAACAATGAAATACAATGTACTTGTCATACACCTTGAATATTTGGCCACTTGTGGGGGCTTGTCCTCAGAATTGAACATTGACTCACTCCCTTGGCCACACACAAATTTTGTAACCTAAAGTAAGGTCGCTACAAGAGGAAAGTGAGTCATGACATTTTCCAGCAAGGTTTTACTTCTGATGATAAGACACTTGCATGTGCATGTAAACATACAATAGATTATGGTAAATCTCTTAGTTAGGTCCTTTCGTGGTCAGATTAGTTATAGAATTCTAATGGTAACATGTATATTTTTTACAGATACTGTTCGTGTTTATGACTACCTTTCCAAGACACCCATGTGCCAAGCTAAGTACAACTCAGGAGGATCAAGCTTGCTGTGGGTTCCGAAAGAGGTTAGTTTGATGATACTGCCTGTAAGTACAGCGAGACCCTGATCTCAATTGTCAAAGCAACAAAATTGAGCAGTCCAGCACCTCTTTCAGATATGTATTTTGCTGGAACTTGTAACCTGTAGCTTCTGTTGTTTCAAGAGATAGGGGTACTGTTTGGATCATTTATATATTGTTTTGTCAGCCAATAACAAAATAATGGTGTTTGGACAGCTACAGGCCTGCCCACAAAATTTAAGCCACACTGGAGTCATATACATGTATGGGGTGGATTATGAGGAAGTGAATTGCATTATGGCAATAAAATTTTGGGGAAAAGTCAGGGAAATGTATCTGTAATTATTCAAAACAGTTTCATTGGTACATTGTGTTTGTTTCTGAGTTTCCTGTAAGTGTGATGATAAATACTTACTATCAGCTACTAATAACTGGAACTTAGTAGCCTGGTCATAATGCTTACCAGATTAGGTGTTCAGGATTTATCAATTTTAATTGAATGATGTCGTTGACCTTGGTCCAGGAAGCACAGCACTCATTGCCATTTTGTTGCCAGTTAAAATTTTGTACTGCAGGTTTTTAGACACGTATGTTTTGCGATCATTTGCCCCGTGGAAAAAATTAGGATCTGACTTGGATAATTCTCAGTCTTCATTTGAGCTTTCTCTTTTACTGTATTATAATTTGAACTCATTTTGCTATCATAGGTGGATTCTAAGGGTACCAAACTTCTCACTGGTTTTGCTGATGGTGTTGTTCGTTTATTGGCGCTAAACAAGGTGGACCCATCTCAACTAAGAAGCAAGAAATCCAAGCTGAAGTACGAGTTGAATCTGGAGCAAGTCTTTAAACCTCACACAAAGCCAGTCACTGCAATAGCTATTGATGATCAAGGAGACATTCTTGCCACTGGGGTAAGTGACCAGACTGTTTTTGAGACACCTGAGAAGATTAAAAGTTTGTGTCTGATCATGCAGGTAACATGGAAGCTGCCAAGGTTTCTACTATCAAGTTCTAAAGTCAGAATAAAATTGTTTTTTGACTAGATATGAGATGCAATTTCGTCTTTGTCTTGCATATATTTGGCAGCTGGATGTTGTGTTTAATACATGTACATGTATAGCTCACATTGACAGATCACAAGTGTCATCATGGTGTTTTGCATGTAGTTGTGCAAGGAGGAGAGGGGAGGGGAGGGGAGGGGAGGGGAGGTCAGGGGAGGGTGGTCTATTGATCCTCTATCTTACCTCCACCCCACCCCCCTTCCTTCCCACCCATCACAAGCATAAGAAGTCTTTTAAATGCAGCACCTGATATTCAGATTTTGAAACATTTATGTTGTATGTTTATTTTAAATTCCAGGATAAATATTGTGTTTAATTCTGAGAGGCCTCTCGAAAATGTATGAAGAAGTGACCAATTATCAAATAAGCCGAATTCAGGAAATGTTTTTCACTAACGAGCTAAACAAGGTTTTCTTTCTCTTTTACTAGAGTGATGACTGTACAGTATTTTTCTTCACTGTTGGAGACACATACAAACCAATTGGTTTCATTGAAACTGCTTCTCCCGTTGTGTCTATAGAATGGTCAAAGGACAGAAAGGTAAAAAAGTACTTAAAGGAACTATGTCATGGTTTGTGCATCCTTGAAAAGTATAGCCTAAATTTTCCAAATTTGTAGTTTGTTGTCCATGTAAAACTTTCACATCCTTAGCCATCGGTGATCCTTGATGGTTTATTATCTCTTTGATGTTTTCTATCTTTGTAAACTACTATTTTCAAGTCAATTAAATTCTCAATTCAATTCTTTATTTCACACTATAAACACTCTCAAAAACTCATTAATAATTCACGAACCTCACATCCAATCAAAACACCGACAGCGTCACGTGCATGAGCTTTGTTCGTACTCCCAAGACACACGCTTTTTGTGGGATGTTTTGAAACCGTTCAAAAATCTCGCAGCACGTGTTTTATCGGGTCTAAAAAACCTCGGCTACGCCTCGTGTTTTTATACTCCGATAAAACACTGCTGCTCGATTTTTAAACATTACATTACACACACTGCATCTTTATGCGGCCAAGAATCAACATTAACGGCTTAAAACTCCAGGATAACGTTATTAGAACCATATGGATAATGGCTGTCGGAGGAGTCTGGCGAATCCATCAACTGGCCAAAACGTTCTTTGAGGCCATCCAGGCAGAGGTCGATGGCCTTGTTAACCTCGGAGTTGAACCTTGGGCCTGATCCAATGCGTTTAACTTTCCCCTCGAGACTTACTTCGAGTTCTATACCTTGAAAGACCTTAATGTCTTTGTTACTTGACTTGTTTGAGACCTTTAGAAATTTCTCCAAGTAACCATTTGGCACATGGCGATTTTTCAGGCAAGTAATGGATGCAACTGTTTCTTTTTTGAGAAAGTCAGCTACAGGAAGAATCAGGTCATCGCTTTGCATCTTGAGGCTGGGCTTTCCAAGAATAGAGAACAGGTCTGCCAAAAACTGGCAGAAAGCTGCGAACTGAACATCTCTCATCATCTTAGCAATGAATTTTGCGCGACCTTTGATGTCAGCGCTGGTTGAGGAATATGACAGAGTGCAAGTTCATACTGACCAGTTGGTTCGTCTGACGTTTTAGCATCTCCCGACTTGATAAATACTTTCAGCGCACGGCTGACATGAGGCAACCATCGTGTCCCAGATACTTGAGTGGGTTTTAGTGCATCTACACCTAGCTCACTTGCAAGAGCTTTCAATTCGCGTGAACTTTTAGCACTGTAATGGTAAGTCCTCCACACGAGGTTCATCACGTCATAGACTTCTTCGACTGACTTGCACCTCTTTTGCATTTCGAGGAGAGCAAGTTCAAGTCTGTGCGGCAGACAGTGAAAATCTACAAGATATGGGACATCCTTACTCATTAACGCCGCTATTCCGCCCTTCTTTCCAAGATTAACACTTGCCCCGTCTGCTCCGAACGCGACAACTCTTTTATCCCACTGAGTGATATCATCACAAGAGTTAAAGATTGCTTCTTTAATTCCTGCAAGAAGAATTACAAAAAGAAACGAGGTTGTTCACAAACACTGTAAAACAAAGACTGCATTCACTATTCAAGGAACTAAGAAGTGGAGCGCTATATACGTGTACTGTTTAATAAAGGGGTGTGTTATGTATTTTTAAAAACTTGTATCGCTAGCTCGATGTTTTTTAAACGTGATAGACGTTCTTGTACCTTATCATGCCCACCCACCTCGCTGCAATGTTGAACTATTCTTCTTGACCACAAAATAAGCAGCGGCAAGGGGGTAGGATTTCTTGGACCTATTTCACAGTGTAGAAAATCACGAATCCAGGTGCTGCAATGTGAATATGTTGAGAAAATAGGCCTACATAGAGCACTTGATAATGCCGCAGCATGAAAAAAAAAACCACTCCACTCGTAAGACATACTTGCAACACGCGCTTCGGACAAGATCACCTCTTCTCTACTGTGGCTTTGTCGTGAAACACCTGATCGCTGTTGATTGTCAAGCAGAGAGAAAATAGCGTGTCGTGATGGCGAGAATCAGTGTTGGAGAACGAGGCACAGTGTAATTCATGGATGTTGAATGTAGAAGTCCATGTTCAATAGGAGTTCCAGGGCCACGGGTAAACGAAGAAGGCTTGTATTGGATTCCGTACCATCCATAACCAATAAGTGAAAAAAAAAGTATTAATAT
>CM042755.1:23607648-23618759 GCA_022496165.2 Catalaphyllia jardinei
GTTTTGGATTCCAAAAATAAAGGTGTCAGAAGTAAAAAAAAATCCATAACCAATGACAGAGTGTTACACAGTCAGTCACCATTGCACTTAGTTTTCACAGCTACTAGATGTTCTTATGGCTGCAGAGGTAGCTCTTCGGGAATCAATACCATTGCCATTTCATCTGCCGGTAGACCCACGTGGCTAACGAATTGAAGTCGTCTAATGGACTCCTTTTGTTCAGCATATTTGAGCAAACGCTGAAGTATCTTCGACCAAGGAAGTGCTGTCACAATAGTTTAACTGATCAAAAAGATCACTTCGATCACTTCGATCACTTTCCACGCTTCGATTGATTTCCTCGCTCATTTTAAATTCAAATGAGCTCACGCTGCAGTAATATCATGTTGTCCAAACGCGCTGAAAAATAGTTCGCGCGAGCTACAAAGAAGACACTAGAATGGGTCATATACAACGTGAAAGGTTACCTAAATCCAAGATGACGTCCAGTGACGATAGATCCCTGGTGGTGGTGGGGGGGGGGGTAGGTTACTCCCATATATGGGCTGTATAGATAGGTGCCGCGGAATAGGGTATGCTATTTGAGGTTCTCGGTCCTTAAATAGGGTACTTTTTTTACCTTTTTGTTACAATAACTGTGTTCCTGGTGTGGTCCCTAGATAAGGTAGCTAAATTGTATTATATAATACTAGAATGTGAAAACGCCATGCTAAACGAATGTTTGTTCTTAAATTTGATGTTCGTTCAAGTATTAACAAAATGTTCGTGCAACTGCGGTTTAATAGTCTTGAATGGGTTGTCATTTTGCGGGTTTGAGCCTTAAGGCCCAATAAAGGGTAGCAGTAATCGCTTTCTTAGTCCTCAAGTAGGGTTAGGTTCAAGAACGTTTGCGGCACACCCCTATCGAAAATTGGCGGGAGTGTCCCCCCCCGGGCGATATATTTACGTTCGAAATCGTGCATGTGCTGCGTTTTGGAAACGGGCTTAACGAGGAACTTTGCTGCAGATTTATCTTTACAAATCTTCAACAATCACTAGATCTCTAGGTAAGGTGTGATTAGAAATTCTAGTCGCCAATCTGGCGACTAATTTTCGCCAAAGTGAAACATTTAGTCGCATTGGTGCCTGTATTAGGCGCAATTTTACACCGACCATAAACCAATAACATCATTTAATATAAATATTAAAATTGATGTTGTTGGTATATGGACGGTGTAAAACGGTCAATACATGTGCATTGTATCGTTCTTTTGTCTCAAGTTCTATTGTCTCAGATGGGATCATTGTTTTTCTTTGTTTTATTCTTTATGACGTAACTGGTGACCGTTTTACACCACACATGAGCCAAGTTATTCAGGCATTTCGTCTGCATAGTAGTAAACCTTATTTAACCAGGTTAATACTTTCAGGATACTTAAAAGTACATCTGTTATCAACAGGAGCCCTAATTAAACTAATATGCAAATATGATAAATCTTAAAATACAAAATAAATAATAAGACTACTAAATAACAATGCTTCTTTTCCGCGCTACACATGATTTCTGCTGTGATTTTTTTAATCTGCACCAGGCCCCAAAGAGTGTACTCATCAGCTGTAAAGACGGGACAGTGCTCCATGTTGAGGCTCCTGCTGCTGACAAATATGACACAAGTAAGACTTACCACCTCCCCATGACTAATCTGAAGACCAGAGAGTATCACTTCACGAGTGTCAAAGATAAATTGAGGGTGAGCTACTTTGAAACTTATTGTTTTGTTTGTCTTTTGCAAGTGAATCACAGTTTTTGTAGAGCCCGTATTTCCTTTCTAAAGCAATGGTAAACATTTCGATTAATTTCTGAAGGTAGCCTCTTCCAGGCATTCTGTTGGTTTAGGCGCAGCGCGAAAATCGGCGAGCGAAAAAAAAGGGAGAAGCGCGGCTTTCTCTCGTTGCACATCTCCCTTATTTTTTTTCGCTCGCCGTTTTTCGCGCCATGTCCCAAGCAACTGAATGCTTGGAAGAGGCTATTCTGACCCTATGGTACCTGATGGTAATGTTAAATCATTTCCTAGAGGTATTTTCTGATAACGTACTAAACTCATGAAACGAATGTTCGCCATACTACTGCATTTTCTGAGATTTAATGTATACTGAACGGTAAAGGGAGCCTTCAGAAACTAAACTGCAGAGTCAGTGATTATTTGCTCACGATTAGAATGTTTACTTTTCCACAGAAAGCCGAAGAAGAAGCGCAAAAAGCCAAAGAAGAGGAAGAGAAACGGAAAAAGAAAGAAGAAGAACGAGCACGCAGGCGAGCGAGGGGTTTAGAAGATGAAGAAGAAGAGGAACAAGAAGAAGGGAAAAAGGAAGGTGAAGAAGATGAAGAACAAAAGGAAGGCGAGCAAACAGAAGAGGAACAGCATCGAGAGCCTGGGGAAATTATCAAAGGATTTTATTACGGCAAACCGGATAAATTCTGGGTTTCAATGGTGAGTTGTTACTTCTTTGTGCTGCAAAATTAAAAGTCGCATTTGCTGTAGTGTCGAAGGCCCTGTCCAAACGGGAAATGTTGAGCGATCAAACATAATCAAGCATCGTTTTGTATAGGTAATCATACGGTTTCGAGTTCAATTTGAAATTAATTTGCACGAGTGAGCTTTTCGAAAAGCTGAAATTGCACGAGCCGCTTCGGCGAGTGCAATTTCACTCACAAGTGCAAATTAATTCCAAATTGAACGAGAAAAACCGTATGATTAACTATTAATAATATAAACATGAAAATTTTGTGTGAAGGATGTTTTGAACTTTACGGACTCTGAACTCCCTTCTCAGTTTTGTGCGCGTGCTTAACCTCAGGTGATTTAATTATCACGCAACCAGGAAAAAATTGCGCCATAATTGCGCCATCCAGGGCGCGCGCTTGATTTGAAAAGAAAAGATTTGATTGGCTATGTGTGAACTTCTTTGTTCATTGACCAATCAGAATGCTTGCTTTATTACCTTTTTTTGCGTTCAATTACCTCTTTTCTGCACTGTGTTAAGGAAAACCTGCACTGTTCTCAGCCAATCAGAATCGAGTAATTTTTTCATGTATATTATTAGTGACTTAACAAGTTGATGTTGCACTGAGTGGCCATGCAGTATCAAACATGTTTAAACGAACAAAATGCTTTAAGATGTTTGACCAAATGTTTAACGTCGGTCAGATTTTATTAAAGATGATCAAACACGGTATCCAAACGGGAAAATGTGTGGTCACCAAACAATGTTTGAGCGTGTTTGACCGCGACACAATTCTTGCTTTGGTCGTTATTGTGTATCAATTGACATTTCGGCGCAGTCGCGCAAAATTCCCATTTTGAATAAGGCGCCAAAATAATTCTGCAAGTTTGATTTCCTAGCTAGCACTGTTCAGCCGTAAGTTTTAAAATATTCGTCTCGTTTTCAGGATGGGTGGGATGCCGGCTATATGTACGAGTGTGAATTTGATGACGGCAAGAAACCTGTTCCAGCTGAAGGACAGGAAGATACGCGAGATGAACCTGTCAGATCAATTCCTGTGGATAACAGTGACGATACCCCTATCAGATCTGTGTGCTTCAGGTGAGACGAATCCGTGTTTTTGTCTCACTAACAGCGCGGTTCTAACTGGGTTGTTAAAGCGCTGTTTGGCCACAAAAATCCGTCAGTTTTGCAGGCAGACGACCCTTTTTGGGCTTATTTTATTACTTATTTTCTTACCCTAGAGGTCAGTATTTTGGCTCTGGTTGGGGTAATGTGACCCTTTAAGACCGTTACTCACTAAGGGACATGTTAGGGGGACGTAAACCGAGGATAATCCCCTTCGAGTTTAGCTACCTCCCATTTAAGGTGGCCCTACACGAGGGGACATTTTGGGGGGACATGTTAGGGGGATGTTAAGTGGGGACTAGCCCCTTCGCGTGTACGCATATTGCGCATGTTGCAGGGACAGTGCGTAAGGTGATGTACACGAACCAGATTATGTATAAAAATGTGTTGTAGCGGGGACAGTTTGCAAGAGCAGTGTACATGACACGACAGTGAAATCCTTATCCTTGCTCCATGACGCACAAATTCAAACCAGCTGAATTTCGCACAACACGTTGCAAAAATTTTGTCCCTGTGTTGCCCGCTTTAAATAGTGAACTGTCCTTTATTGTGCTGGTAAATAATTCGACCGATCATCAACACTTTGAGTCGTACAACATATCGGCCGACTGTACGAAAGACATCTCCCGCACGAGGTCCTACTCTCGCATATCACGTGATTTTTGTTACATAACGTGACACATTATATAACGCCACACACTCCCCCACTTTTTTTGAAAATGTCCACTAGGACATTTGCTACGGCAATGTTCACTGAAGTTCTGGACTTCCTCTAAACTCATGCTATATCATAGTATTCTCACTCTCATTGTTTGCATGCCTTGCACTATGTGGGTTGATCAGGCCCAACTTCCGCAATTGTATACAAACAAAACTTAGAAAAATGCAGATCACAACTCATCTTCGCTCAACTGAAATAGCATATTCATAGTTCTTGGATAACTAGATTATTTCTTAGCCTGTGTAGAAGACACGGCAGCACAAAAGACTGGAAATTCCACTGTTGATACAATCATAATCCGGTTAACAACAACGTTACTAAAAGTCCAATAAAGTAAATAAATCCGGGTGCATCAAGCGTACATCATCTGCATATAGGGGGGATACACCAAAGGCCCATAACAGGGTGGTGGATGGTACTGATGCATAGGTAACATCCAGGGTGACTGGAAAGGTGGATAAGACCATCCTGATACAAAGTCTGAACCAGTCTGGACACTACAGATGGTTGGCTGTCCCAATGTATTATATGTAAACACTTTTGGTGGATAACGAACACGCTGGGGTCTACTTTGATCTTCTTCCCATTCTGGTTGTTGTTCTGGTTCAGGAACCAGTTCTGGCTGTTGTTCTGGTTCAGGATCCAATTCTGGCTGTTGTTCTGGGTCGGAGGTACTGGATGAAGTTCCATCACCTGCAACAGAATTTTTGGCAAAAATGGGGCATGTCAGACGAAGAAAACTGTTGCTGCAATAGACCTGTGTTCCGACCTTAACGAAAGTGAGGCGTCCGAATTCAAAGGTTTGGACGCCTGGTACATGTATATAGTATTTTTGTAAAAACTGTTATTGCTATGTATCAAAAACTTCAAAGACTCTGTTACTACATGTAAATGTTTGAAAACATTCCTTAACGAAATTCGTCTGTAAAATTTCTAAATCAATATGCGGCAAACGAGGAAACATTGATCCTATTTTCCAAGTTTGCGACGATCGAAGTGTTATAGTAAAGCAAACTCGCTTTATAATGAGGTCCTATCATTTGACGAGTTTCAGTAACAAAACAAATATCGTTGGTTGTCATTGAGAAAACTTTGGTGATTCTAAACGGGAACGTTATATTTGCAGTATTCCTGTCTTCTTCACGCAAAATGTAACACAAGTTATACGTTTAATTCTGGAATTGTACAGTCGTTATTAACATTCCTTTTCTTTTTGGCTGTTTCAGTCACTCGGGTAAATTCCTTCTTCTTGGAATGGATGACGGAGTCCTTCGAATTCATCCTCTTGATGGATCGTACAACTTTGAACACTTCAGCTCGTTCTGGGCACTAAATGTGCACGACAATCATCATGGCGGCATACGACACATCAAGACGAGCTTCGATGACAAATATGTGTTCACGGCTGGACTGGACGGAAACTTCTTTGTGTTTCGCTTTATGGATGAGGCAGTGAAAGGACTTAAGGTGCCACACAAGGTCTCTATACCGTCAGCAAAGGTGAGATAAGCTGAGCCGCGGATAAAGATTCAATCATTTATCTTTGCTATGTTTGATCGACAATCCGGGTGTAGTGCACAGTACGTGGGACAAATTTGAAAATGCAGCTTTATCTCAACAGTTAGGCCTACTATTTCGAAAACGTTCTTCAAGCCGGAGAAACTCGAAAACGCCGGATTTGCGTTTTTGTGTGGATGTAGAACATCTTAAAAACGAAGCTTTGCGAAAACCATGAAGTCACAGTAATCATATGATTTCTCTGCCAAAGATTTCCTCAAGCGTAAATTCAAAATAACCGGTTATTGTTGCGCTTTGAAATTTCTCCGATGTAGCGTGGACGGGCGCTAAGATAAGGAGACTAAAGGAGCAGTGTCACGTGGATTTTGCAGTTTTAGGTCAATTCTGTGCTAAAGTTATTACTTTGAGGCTTTAATCATAAACAAAATGCTTCTGTAAAGCTACGACGAAGATATCAAATGAATTTTATCAGAGATGGCTAACCATCATAAATTTCTTGAGGAGTTTTTGAAGACGTAGCATCAAATCTTGAAAAACTTGGCGAATTTTTTCAAGTTTCAATCCATTTCCATCCTTTCCATCCGTAGCCACAGGCAACAGGAAACAGTTTCAGTACCTTCAAATAGTCTTTAATAACAAAACTAGATCATTAGTTTTGGAATTCAATTGATGCGAATACACCTTCTGGCTTTTTAAAAAGTAGCCAAATAGCGTGACAATGCCCCTTTAATAAAACAGTAAAAGAAACTTCGTTCATGTTGTAGTTTAGGAAAGTGACATTGTCTAACCGAAATTAAGACTTCTTCTTTGTTGGAAACTTCTCGTTTCTCTTAACAATGTATCTTTTTGATTATATTTTTAGAAATTAATCGGCGAGGAAGGTGAAGAGATCGTAAAGAAAATCGATGATATTGATGATCCAAACCACTACAGTATTGAACTTGAAAAACAGAAAGCAGAGCACGATCGATTAGTCAAACTTGCTGAAGAGAAAAAGCAGGTAATTGTTTCTTTGCTGTAGTTGGACCTCGTGGACCCCTCGCGGTGTCTCGCGCGAATGGCCAAGTGTTTTGCGAGTGTCATATAAATTCAGAATGTGAAGACTTGTTATTTCGTTTCTTCTGGGGAAACACGGCAGATGGTGATAGGGTGCTGGCTTGGGGTTTACTTGGACCAACAACTGAGCATCTCTTTTTGGGTGTTACAAATGTGACCGCAGCTTTGTGACTCTATTAAAGAGTAAAATGATCTTCAAACCAAAGAGTGGTACTGAAAAAACTAGTGTGTGAGGAAAGTATCAAGGCAGTGAAAGTAACCCGGGGTCTTGGATGGTCAAGATTGGAAGGGAATAGGACAAATTACACTTGAATGAAGTCTAATTCAGCCTAAACGTGAGGTCCTAAGCCTGTTTGTTGCCAGCCTACGAGTGACTGGTTCGATGTTTTCTGCCCTCTTCACCCAAGCGGCTTGCCTGCCATTGCATGATACTCTGGCTGGTTTGATCATGTTGATCTCTTTCAATGATTGGTGATTTATTGGTCATTTGAAAATGCATCTACAAATATTCCTTGTTGTGTTTTGTATTCTAACGTGAACTTTGCTTTTTTCAGAACATTCGTCGAAAGATAGGAAATCTGAGACGAGCTTTCAAGGAGTTGATGACGAAGAATCAGAAACTTCCTCCTCACGTGCAGATTACACACGATGTAAGTATCTTAGTGAACTAACAGACTACAGTTGTAGAGGGCAGCTTGATCGAGAGTTCAAAGTTCACTTTGCTCACTGGCTGGGTTTCCAACATTGTATATCATTCCTCTGTTGAACTGGGGACTGATTTGTTACAAATTTCAGCGAGATGGAGTTCTTAACAAGCTCCTAGTAATGTCAATAGTCTTGAAGTTGTGTGTTTTTCGATTCACTAAACGTGATCGTACATGTAGCTTACACATACATGTATCTTACACCACTGTAAACAGCTCTCCTTAAACAACGTGGTTCAAGTCTTTTACTGTGAAACTTTATCAGGACCAGCGTACAGGAAAAGAAATCCTACCCAAGATCGTACATTTTTTATCTTTCCCTTGACTACTGAGACATACGTTAAAATAGTACTAATGTTCGCTTCGGGTTAAAAATATAATTCGCTTCGGGTTAAAAATATAATTCTTACAACGCTAACACATGTACCGTGTTTCTATCGAGTTATAAAAACACGAGTGGAAGTTTGGGAGAACGAGAAATGCTGTGGGAACACGAGCCGCAGGCGAGTGTTTCCACAGCTTTTTCGAGTTCTCCCAAACTTTCACGAGTGTTTGTATAACTCGATAGAAACACAGAGTACGTGTTTTCTATTTTTTTTTTAGCCGGAAAACACCGCGACGAGAAAAAGGAAAACAACTTGTTAACTTTGATTATCAAAATGTAAATTCTCTTTGCTCGCGCCATCACTAGGTCAACAGCGCGCGCTAGTTCTGTGTCTCCATCGCGTTTTACAAACACGATTTTTAACCAATCAGCACGCGTGCTTTTTTAGGACTGTTTTCTAAAAGATATTTAAGTACTTTACCCAAACTTAAGTATTCTCCAGGATGTAAAATGACTGTCGGCAATATCATTTTATTTCCAGGAATTTGAAATCGACCCTGATCTCATCAAAGAGCAGAAAGCGGAGGTTGAGACTAAAGTAAGTGCGTATTTGATTATTTTTCTGTCGCGTTAGTAATAAACAAACCAAATAGCCATAGAACAGCTGGCGAGGGTGGATGGAGGGGAGGGAGAGATGAGAGAGGCGGGTTTCAATTGGCAACAGTTGGAGAGACAGTCACAAGACAGAGCAAGATGGAGAAACTTCCTTAAGGACGCATCCCCCCCCCCCCCCTTCCCGCAGGGTGAAAGGTTTTAAGTTTAAATGTTTAATTTATTTTTGTATCTGTCATTTAGATTGAGCTTGTTCATAAAGAGATGGCATGGGAGGCTGAAAAAGAATCAATTGGACTGAAAAAACTACAGAGGAGGTGAGGAGTTTGGTGTCAGTTAATTCAAACTCTGCGATCAATTTTATGATTCCATGGTGTAAATGTCAACAGTTAAGGCAGTTTAACTGAATAATTTTTTCGAGTGTTAAAGCTGTTGGAGTTGTTCTCCCGTTTTATTCTTCGAGTTTATTCGTCTTAGCTTTAGGCCGCGTTCACGCTACCTCAGAGAAATTTTATAACGGTGTTTTTACTCTGATAACGCATCAAATGTTTTCTGTTCACACTACGCTGGAGGAATTTGACAACGTAACAATCGGCAGTCACTTTGGATTTGTGAGGAAATGACATGATTATCGAAACGTCATTGTTTTGGAAAAGCTCTGTCCACACTAAATAGTGACTAAAAGTAAAATGCAAAGCCCGCGTTTTTAAATTCCTCCAGTTTGAAGAGCGTTTTTCGAAAACCTCCGTTTTGGTGATGGAGTAGTGTGGACGGTAGGCCTAACTATAGAAATAAATCTCTGTTTGCAAATTTCTTCGGTGCAGTGTGGACAAGGCCTTAGGATCATTGTTAATGTTGTAACTTTATAAATATTTTTTATCTCGTTTGTGTCATCGGTTCGTTCTTCTTCACTCTTCGACCATGTTCCAGACATATTCTCCTGACTGGTTGCTACACATTTGTCTCAATGCCGGTTTTAGGAATTTCGTTGTACACGTACATCAGAGCAGTATCACTAAGACGATGTCATTCTCTATTCTCATCACCTGTTTGCCTTTTAATGTATTGGTAATGCAACGAGAAGTTACATTCTCGTCACTCTTGGTACTTTCCGGCTTTTACAGATTCAAAGACGAGGTTGAATGTGACCGGATCGTTCTCCGCGCGTTTCTCACCCCACATCTTGTCACGAGCTTCAGAGCAGCTAAACCCGACTATCATCACCAGCTACTACAGGAGGCCGGTGGGACAGGGGGTGAGGGACCTGAAGGGGGAGCCCACGGGAGAAAGAGTGTAACAAAGAACGCAGCACAGGTAAAGTTTCTTTTACCATTCAAAGCCACTACTGAAGGTCTGTAATTAAAATACTTTACGTAGTAAACGCAAAGTAATCTTGGTGTGACTTTGTTGTTCAATGCAGCTAAAAAAACGTGGAACTCAAGACAAGATGACTTTAAACCAGCAACAACAACAACAGCAGCAGCAGCAAGCTCCGGTATCACAGGGACAGCTGGGAAGCAAAGTGGCGAATGCACTGGCCAAAGCTGAAGCTCGCAGACAGAAGAGACTTGCTAGACAAGCTGAGGTATGTTTCAAACTAACAAAATAACAGTATATGTAACGCGGGTGTGTTTTTATTGTACGTGACCTACATAATTCATGCACACACATGCTCATAATTCATGCACACACATGCTCATAATTCATGCGCACACACATGGTGCCTGGGAAGTGGCTCAAAATTTTGTTGCGTTCAGATAATGGTACTCAAAGTCCCCAAGTCCCGTTTAGTGCCCGGGCTGGCCACTCTGCCCGTACTCTGCCCGTACTCTGGTGCGAATAGTTGGAAAAACATGGTCTTGTACCTGATTGCGTTTCTGAACTATTTGTCCGCAAAGGCTCTGCATACTCGCTACGGAATAGTGACTTTGTATTACCACGTTTTCAAACTACACGTTATGGTAAGCACTCTGTTAGATATCTAGGGCCGCTTATATGGTCAAAACTACTGAAAATCAGAGGGATTCGCCTAGTTTACTTGTTTTCATAAATAAAATAAGAAAACTGAACCTTGACGAGATAGTAATTAACAACAGCAATTGCTGTAACCTTTGTAGTCAATAGGAAAATCTTAGTTTTTTAATTTTTTAATTTTTACCTTGCACATAAGCTTTCCCATATTTTTTTAAAATTTTAATCATTTCCTTGTAAATATTTAATTTTTATAGGTGTATCTTATTAGTGTTCCCAATTAGTCTACTGAGGCTAAACAAATTGACACTTAAATAAAGGTTTTACTTACTTACTTTACTTACTTTCGGGCTCAATGCTTAGGCACCAACTGTGAACAAAGCCTAAAAGATCCGTCACTATAAAGGAATTTTACGACGGCAGAAATGTCAAGTTAATTTTAGTCACAACACTGTCTAGGAATCTTACCTCACTTTGTTAATTAACGAACAGTGTAAGATCAGCCACCACAAAGCTACAATCAGTGATCCCATAACAAGTCGCTGTGGCGGCAAAGGTTTCAATATTTAAACCGCTACTGACACCTTTAGTT
>CM042755.1:23623759-23626259 GCA_022496165.2 Catalaphyllia jardinei
TTTCACGCAACTTTTTCACCGTTTGGCCACCAAGCCCAAGTCAACGTTTTTATGGCAGCCTATTAGGCAATAAGATACAGTATACGTCTGTCCCGATGGTTACATTTTGGCCATGCCGGACTAAGCCCTTAGCCTTAAAATGGTCACTTTGGCGACCTGCGTGTACTTGTGAGGAAATTTAGAAATCTCTTCGCAAGTTCCAACCTCGTTCCCAGGGTCTCTCATCTTACCGCCCCATAGGGCGAGCGAGGAGAGACCCTGACACACGCTGATCACGTGCCACTTTGACAACTGAAAACATAGGGAGGGGTCCTCTGTAATCAGGAATTGGTCGCGTTGGGCTTCGTCGTATTGCGCTGCGCTGTGACCGACATTACCCGCGATGGTTAATAATACTTAGCCTTCAGGCTGAAATTTCGAATAGTATATATTCCAAAGTTCATCTAAAGGTTAAGCAAGTGTGTCTCGAGGCAATTTACCGTGATCATTTGATGTTGTTGCCGTCTTACCCGCTGTATTTATGGAAAGTCAGTCATACTTCAACTGTGGACGTCGAGCAGCGCAATTTCATCCTGCGCGAATCGTTTCTCCTTTGGATGCGCTCGACCAAATTGATGATGCAAAAAAAAAAGACAACAGTGCATCTAGAAGAACGCATAGCTTTCTCGAAGTAAAGCTACGGCAGTCTCTGGGGAAAGCCTGGACCAAGATAAATATGATCAGATTCGTGATTAAGAAGCAACACACTGTTAACATACTGTGTTTGCAGTTCAAATCCGAAATATCCGGTCCCGGCGTCACAGCTAAGATGGAATCAAAGTAAGCATTATTTACACAGAATACTTTAATCTTTGTCCCTCTAGAGCCAATACTTTTAAGCCTTACAACAAATCTTGCAACTAGTAGAAAAGAGCCTAAACAAAGTGCAAGCACGGCATAGCAAATTGCAGAGGTGTCACTCTGAGAAGCGACGTGCAGTTAACATCGGAAACCACGCAATCCTATGGCTTCTAAAAATATGCTAAAACAGTCAAACGACTCCACTCTCCTTATAATTTCCATTTCTCCTAGCACGGCATTTAGTGCTCCTCGGAAACAACGCGCATGAAGCAAAAGGTTGAGAGTCTCTCAGTGAACGAAATTTCAGAGTCACTCAGCACAGTTTCACCCTTTCGCTCCTCTCGACGTGACTGTGGCTTTCAGTGATCAAGGCCCTAAACACTCTAAAACTATTTTATCGCCGTTCACAAAACTCCAGTACACAGTAGACATGGTTTCCTTTCGAGGTGAAGATGAGTCAAAGATCTTCCATAGACAGCATCCGCCGCAGCGTGCAATTCTTCATTCGCCTTCTTGAGGAGATTTTAGATTTCCACTGTCACGGTCATTTGCAGACTAAGAGCATTATCTCGTTCCTGGTTTATTTTGATGACAACACATCCTGCACTCCCGTAGGTTAAGTATAGACAAAATACCTACTAGGCCACCCATCCTTTATCCATTTAATTGTCATCTTCCAGATTCTGGGGGACACGTGACCAGCGTGTGCCAGTGTGTCCCCTCGCTCGCTCCAGGGGGCGGTAAGATGAGAGACCCTGGGAACGAAGTTGCGCAAGTTCAGGGCTTCAAATGATAAATGGCGCGAACATTTCATTATGGACCTGCCCGTGAGGTCCCACACTTCTGCTTATTCTTTCCTCTCTTCTTCCTTCAGACGTCTTGAATATACACGTGAACAACTTCTTGAGTTCAAGAAACAAATGGACGACAAGGTCGGCCAAGGTCAAGGAGAAGAGCAAGGAGGCGGCTTTGGAGGTTTTGGTGGATTTGGCGGAGGGAACTCTGAGGTGAGTCTCGATCTTTCTCTAGCGCTGCTCACTTTCCGATACTATTAAAAGGTTACGTTTTCATTCGAGGCGGTAGAATAGTCGCATTAGCTACACTAGCTAATCACGTGCACATGCACAAGGCGTGCGCGTGCGGATGCTTGCTCTCTGATTGACTGAAAAATTTGGGAAACCAACAGGACGAAGTGGCAATCTTCTGTACCACAATTTCATGCGAACCTCACAGCCTATAAAGAATAAGGAAAATAATTATGGGTAAATGTACTAGGCACCATCTTTTTCCACGTAGGTTTCACTGAACCCTTTTTTGTTTCTCTGAGTGTCAGTGTAGTTGTGTGTATTGTTCTCCAGATCGTCGTCTTATCTCATGCTAATAGTCACTTCCTTTCGTTTCAGCCATCAAAACCGGCAGCAGCTCTTAGCAAGCCAGGGACACAGCAGAGGGACCGTTCTATTTCCTCCGTATCTGTACATTCCTCTGGAAGGCCCAAATCCAGTTTGAGTACCTTAACGGACAAGGGAAGTCCTGAACCTGCCATAGAAGAACTCATCGAGGAGCCATCTGCCTTGGAACAAGAGATACAGTATGAAGAACAAATCAGGTTAGACATAAAATGCAAATGTTTTTCAAGTTTTAATTTTACATCCGAGAT
>CM042755.1:23631259-23643872 GCA_022496165.2 Catalaphyllia jardinei
CAGGCTTGTCCCTTAACTGAAAGAAACAACCATCTGTCAACTACACATAAAAGGCTTGAAAATCCCAACTGACGGGAGGCAGACCAGTTTGCTATTTACAAGAATGACCGAGGAGTTGAACTTTTGTCTACCGAGAAACAACCCCAGCTTAGTGGTGAGAGCGGAACTTGAACTCGTCACCTCCAGATTTCAAATCTGGCGCCCTAATTATGTGGCCTCGCTGCTTCGCTTCTGTGCTCTTCAAATGCAAGATGGCCGCTGTTCCCTCCGGACCCGTTGCTATCGTAGATTCCAATGTAAAGCCGGTTGCCCATGCGTTATATTTTTGTCCGAGATACGTTTTGAGTATGGTACGAACAGAAGTGGAGTAGGAGTAGTAATAAAAGCAATATTAACTTTCTGGATAGAAAATACCGGAAATCGTGATATTCCTCAGCAAAATGTCATAGAGATGTACGGGAACTTTGTTAAGAGAAGTATCGTTGCTTTTCAGGGAGCATCGCCAAACTCACGTGCAGCTTATCCGGGACAAGAAAGTCCAGGAAGCGAGGGTAAGGATACTGTGATTATCTCTGTACCTGGGTCAAACAGCGACCCTATATGTGGTGCGTTTTAAGAGAAAGGCTGAATAGTAAACACTGTGTATTTGTAAAGTAGGATTTATGCTCTTAGGGTACTGTACCAATTTCGCCAAGCTTCATTGGTCACCTTCACAAGCTGAAAACGCTTTTTGTCTTCCTTGCAGATTGGTGAATTGGAAGAGAAAGTCCGTAACATGTTAATGCTGAAGTTTGGTCGGTTGGTAGATTTGGAAAAGCTTGAGACTGTTACAGTCAACAGGACGGTAGAAGAACTGAAGGAAAAACTACGACAACAAGAGTCCAGGAGCGCCTCGGAGATCGCCAAATGGAATGTAAGCAACATTTTAACACTAATAGAATCGATACTTCTTTTTGTTTCGGTTTGAAGTTTTGTTCAGGCTGAGCTTTTAAAGTGTATCGTGGTTAGTCCATCCCCATCGTGTTCAGTCCAAACCGTCCCTCAACTTTGCTACTATTTACAAGGTTTTCAAGGAGCTCAGTCGCATAATTTTGATTTTTTTGGCCACCTACAATATTACCTATAAACTGAAGGAAACCTGAAAATAAAAGTTTGCTGCGTTAGAAAAATACCAAAGAAATAATAACAAGCCATGAAGGAACAAGGATGGTTAAGGATAAAGAAGATTGACACGGATTTATCGTTTGTAATGAGTTCAAATGATGAAGTTGAAAAATTTAGGCTAAACGTAAGATGTGCAAACCTTGACGTAGCCCTTTTATGACATGGACTGTTTACAGTCCTCTGTTTTCTCGTGTTTTTAACTCGATTGTCGAACGCGCGGATAGAAACGCGACAGAACTGGGCACTAGCGCACAACGGAAGACTTGTCTGGGTAGGGGTGGGGACCGAGAACCTTCCCCCCAACCCCCACCCGTGCTTCGCATTCGCTTCGCTTTTTCTTTAACGTGCGTAAGTAGAGGCTGTGAACAGTCTATTATGGCATCGTGACATGGTACCTTTCAAGACCATAGAACATTTCATAAAAGTGCTGACACAAGAAGAGACCTTTTGTAGGGACATGAGGCGCTTACCATTCGACCAAGAATTCTGGGGCGAATTGCCTGAAATTTCCATGGGCAAATGTCTTTTACCAGTGTGGAAGGCGTTTATTGTTCGCTTGGAAGTTTTCAATGACTTCGAGGTTTAAATCACAAATATAGAAAACGTCGCAAAACAAGGGATTTTAATAAGTCGTACAATGGTTCTGCACGTGTTATAAATCTTTGAACATTTCCCAGACAACCTCTGCAAAACAAACAAGTACACCACAGGGGCATTATTTTTATTATTGTACATTGTACTCACTATCAGCGTTCTGATTGGCCAAGAGCCCCCTGCTTATTTTGAGAATTCACGTGATTTTGTGGAAAAGTATGATTAAGGTATAATCTACTATCCAATTATATGTGCAGATTATACCTCGCCCAGTGCGCATGCGTAATACACCTTTGGCTAAAGAGCGCGAGCACTTGAATGGTTTCGAAAGATGCGGCGGCTTGGTGCGTTTGTCCTTAGAAGCACAAATAAAATCTACTTGTATTTCACACACATTTTCCATAAAACAATGTATAATAAAACAATAATTGAATTCGGTTTTTGTGATATCTGGGATAATCAAGGTCTCGGCAAGTGTAGTCAGCCGAGGCCGGAGGCCTCGGCTGATTACACTTGCCTCGACCTTGATTATTCCCGATATCACAAAAACCTCATCCAATTATTGTTTATAAAACGCTTTTTTCACGAATTTAGCTGTAGCTAGAATTTATCGACATATAAGTAGAAAGTTTCTAAAGTGTTTCTTTTATAGACTGCGCGTCGTCGTCATCCTCACGTGGGATGTCCAACTCGCTGTGATCGCGGCCAGGAGAACACTAGCTTGCGCTGAGTAGAAAATTTAGTAATTTGCATAAATTCTAAAAAAGAGGACAACCTCGTGAGGTATATCCAAATTTTCGAAATTCTTTTCCTGGAATTTTCCGTTCCATTTGACATTTATCCCGGAATTTCCGGAATTTTCGATTGAATGGTTCGCTTTTCGGAAATTCAACAATTTCCGGGTTTTCTGGAACTTTTCCCTGGAAATTTTCGTACCATTGGTCCCCGTTTCGAAATTTTGGGTCGAATGGTAAGCGCCCATGGTTTGGCACATGTAGCAGCAACGGAGTTACGCGCTGTATGTAGGAGAGGACATAGCATCACTGACAACCTTGTTCCCAGGGTCTCTCATTTTAGGGGGCAGTAAGATGAGAAACCCTGGGAACAAGATTGCATCACTGAAAGGTTTTCGTCTTCCCAAAGTATCAGCTTCATGCGTCTATTACATGCTCCCTCATTTGAACAGTGCTCGAGTTTACTGCTGCAACATGTCCCTAAGTGAGTCGACACCTTAAGTTAGAGCATATTTCACTTCCCATTGTGCGATTTTTGCCAGAAACCTTTCTGACCCAGAAATTGAGCTCACTTGGTGCCGTGTGTTTTTCAGATCAAGATTGACTCGTATAAGGGCAAAGTAACTCAGCTGACTCGTGAAAACACCCAGAGACTGGACACCTACACTGTTCTACTTCAAGAGAAAAAGGAACTAGAACAAATGCTCAACTCACGACAGAAATCTCTGGGGACCGAGTTTACCGGAAGTCGCAAGGCCGACATCCGGGAACGACAACGATTGGTTCAGTTGGTACAACTGCAGGCTCAAGAAATCGACGCTCTCAAGGATGAAATAACGCTACTATCGCGAAAAGGCGGGCACATACTCCCTCCGGCACAGCCACCTCTTCCCCCTGGACAGACACCAATACCCAATCAATAATTCTGCATTGTATTTATTAATACCTGTAGTTCCTCGAATTGCGTGTAATCTTTTTTTCACACATTGTAAATACAGAACTGATGACTAACTTTTAGTCAGGATTTTAAAGATAATGTTGTATCGCTTGCGAGTTGTTAAATACAGAAGCTTCTAATTTAAAAACACAGAGGTTGTTTTGTTTGAAGTGTTGTCGGGTTGTTTCATTGCAGTAAAAGGTAAAGAATTTGAGGGTTTCAACAAATAGCCGCGGAGATAAGGGGTCGAGTTCTTTCCCTTTGCCACGGGAGGGGAAAAGAGGCAAAAACAATGAAGTATTTAATCCAAGAAATGGCATTTCCTACCTCCCGGGCACGAAACTGCCTGTTCGTCTGGACCGGGTTGTTTGAAAGGTGGATAACGCTATCCACTAGATAAAATTATCCACTGAATAGTGATTTATCCAGTGGATAGCGTTGTCTAGTCTTCCAACAACTGGGACCAGGTCTTGGGGTTTTAGACTCAACGCATGTAGCGTGCAGAAAGGGCGGATTAGCGGACCAGCACAATACACGGGGGCTCGGTCTCGCGCTTTGCGCGCGCGCTCGTGTATTGCGCCCACCCGCTAATGCGCTTGTTCTGCGGGCTACAGCGCAGCACACTGGCAATACTGATTTCATGTAAAGAATCGCACAACTATTAAGAACGGCAATGTTGTAAAAATTATCTTTATTTAATACATTTCGCACGCTGAAGCAGAGTACTTTGCAGGCAAGAACTTCAACCGCGCTCAAGTTCTGTTGTAGAAAATATTGGTTTCAAAGAGCTGTCCGATGAGACAAGGGCGCACATAACACCCTAGTTAAGCATTTCCCAATTTACAAAGAAATCACATTTTCGAACTCGACAAGTTAACCCAGGAATAACGTCGAGCAAAGATTGAGAAAATTCTCTGTACAACACACGCATAGAAAAATCACACAAGACTCGACTGTTTGCGACCACTGCAGATAAAGTTGTTTCTCCGCTGTTACAAGACGCTTTACTGACATCCTGGAACGCTGTAAACGATTCTTTTTCAGTTTGGGTTGCAATTAAAGCCATCGGATTTGATTATTTTCAGTGAGCCCTAGACGAGGAGGTCTAGAAGTTAACGAACGGCTACGGGACGTCCCAGGTTGAAAGTCGCTTGATGGTCCTTGGCTTCCGGGGAATCTGAGAACAAGTTAAGGACGAAGTCAACGCATCCATTATCGCGCTCATTGGCTAATTTTTATTGTCAATAAGCGGACAGGTAATGCGATGCGTCAACGAACGAGAGCGGACAATTTAATTGATGCCAGTTTTTCATGCGTCTGTCAGGTTATTAACAATGAATTTCGTCATAACATTGTCAAAGTAGTCTGCTCCACAGCTATTTTGACAGTGTTATGACGAAATTCATCATAAATAACAGGACAGACGCATGAAAAACTGACGTCAATTTGTTAAATTGTTAACGTAAGGGAAAAGAATGTAAAGCCAGTGGAGCGGAACCCGTTCATCAAAGGGCCACAAAAATCTGGTTCGTGGGCGGTGGCCTTATCAATGTTCTTTAAATACATATGACCAGGGCTTTCAAAAAAATTTGAAGAAGGCAGCTGGTTTGAGTAGAGTAACCGACTGTATCAACCAGTTTTAAATGCATTTCTCCTATATTACTTTAATATTTGGGTGAAAAGAGCCGACTTTTATGGACAAAGTAGGCGACGAGTTTCGTCGGCCGTCGGTGCTTAATGAAAGCCCTGCATATGACTGACTGAGCTTTTGTTCGGACCAGAATGAGGTGGCCTTGTTAACGAGGTGGCGGTAAGGTGGGGTTCCACTGAACTAGCTGAAGTGCTTAGCTCGCAGCTTGTACTTTTATAGTGATTTTCAACCTGAGCGTCGTAAAACCACAACCAAAGCAATTATTGAAGCTAAGACTACTCAGCCAATCTCAAACCGTAGTAAAAAACCAAGACCAAACTAATTGCCTGATTTCTTTCGACACTCAATTGAAAACCGCCCTAATCAGAAGTGAGGACGTAGACAGTCCAGTGAACCAATCAAAACTCGAATTACATGTAGGTGACGAAAAGCGCGGGAAAAAGCGCGCGAGCGTGTCACGATTGGTTTTGGATTTACCTCTGATTGGATGAAAAAGTGGCGCGAGTTTTCTGAACCAATCGTTTGGTATAGTAATGCAAATCAAAAAACCTTTTGCCACTCAATAGGTCATTTCCGAATTCTCCTCATTCTCCGAATTCTTCTCATATGAAAATGAGTTCTGCATGCAGATTTTCATTTTCATGCAAATCAAAGAATGGTTTCGCACTTAGACTCGCTTTGAAACAGAGGCAAAGGGAACTCGAAAATGGCCTTTTGAAAACCACTGTTTAAGCACGAATCAAATAAAAAAGCCATTTGTACACAAAGAAAGGATACGACATCGCTCTCTCCTCCAGTCCCCTCGAATTGCTCATCTGAAGACCTGCGTCGCGTCGAAAATTTCGCAGCCATTCCGCGTGAGACTGGAGTCGCTCAGCGGTACTTAATTCCCTCTCCGAGGTCCAGTCCCTTATGGTTGGTGGCTCTCTAAAAGAGAGAAAAAAAATAATTCAATGCTAACATTAGGAAGGAATGAGCATTCTTCAATTTTCTTTACCTTGCCGCCTGTAGGCTCATGGTAGGTCCGAGGGAAAGCGAGGCTGGCGAGTCACGTGATTGTTCTGAAAGTGGAAAGGAATTTACGTTAGTTTATAAAGGAAAGAATGCCAGTATGCATCGACATGCTTTACTTCTTTGTAACGTTGGACGCAACCTTTGCTTTCTTGTGTTAGATAGAGGGTCAAACGCACTGTACCTCCAAAATATGATCTCCATTTTCTCTCCAGCTGTGATTCTGTGCTCTCGTGGTTTCTGTATGAAGCCTGGAGCTGAGGTGGAACACCGCCAAGAGGATTGCTGCAATAGGCAAATAAGAAATCAATGATTAGTACATTTTCGCTGCGTCTACCTTTGAAATGCTCTGCGACAACTCTTGTCATATCCATTCTTTCCAAAATTACTTGCTCAATGTAAAGGGCATGGTCGCATCAAATTTGTCACATTATTTAACTTGACCATTTCGATAAATATACTATTAAGTGAATACCGCCAGTGTGAGCGAAGATTGCTCAATAGGTCATTTTCCAGTTGCTTCATGCCGCTGTTTATAAAAGAGTGTTCGAGCAAACCACTCGTGTAAAATTGTGTCTACCCTACAGGTTCATTAACATGAAAATCAAAGTTATTATCATATGAAAGGTTTTGCAGGAGGACTACTTTTGAAACCGAGGCACAAATGGCCTTTTAATGTCTCTCAAGTCGTCTCGTAATTAGTCTTAAGTTGCAACTGGAGCAGTTAAAAAGAAGTAAAACCACACGCACTTGTATTAAACAAAACTTACAAACTTTGTGTTTGCACTTGGTGGCCTGGTAACGAAGCACCAGCAGGCCCCATAGGCACACTAGCGCCTCTCAACTGATACGTTTGTGCCACAGGACCAGGCTGATAAGTAAACTGACTGCTATGACTTGCTTCAGGATAACCAGGCGTGACACGAGACCCTCTGAGAGCATCCGGAATCGGTTGCGTGACTTGCTCAGCCCTCAAGGGAGTTTGCGTGACGGTTGGGTACGTGAACGCAGGCGGCTTTGTCCGTAGTAACGTCAAAATTCGCGCCAAATCCGTGTTAATTTGTTGTAGTGAATTTTGAACTGCTTCCGAGCTTTCTTCGCCAGTAGGTTTCCTCAAACTCTTAGGAACGGTCACTTTCGGCTGCCTCCCCGTTTTGACGTCACTTCTTCTGACGTTTCCGCTGATAACGTCACCATAATCGCTGCTGCTGATTCCGCTGCTGTCGTCATCATCGACCGTCTTACGCGGGGTTTTTCGTGGGCGGTGCCTGTCGGACGAGCGTGACGGACGAGCGTGCCTGGCGTTTCTAAGAATGGTGTCCTCTGAGTCGGATGCAGTTGACTAATGGACAGAAAGGAAATTCAGACGTTGAACAATAGGAAGTTCAATTCTTGATTTTCATACACATTTAAAAATTAACCCCCCCAAAAAAGCATGCTGATTGTTTCTATCTAACAAATAGATTCCATGTTGCCGTGCGTCTGTTCAGTAATAGATCACAGATGACGTCAAAATGTGGTAAGAAAAACATGTGGCCTATGCACGTAACACTGAAAGCGGGTGTAAGAACATAAAATTTCCAAGTGGCAACTATCAGACCGATAGTTCCGAGACATAAACACTCTATCGTCTTTATTGTTCACCACTAAATTTTCTTCCGTGCGCTAGATTAATAATAAATTGAATTATTTTTAACTTTTTGAGATGAAAGCCGTGATGGCCAAATGTACAATTTCAAAAAGAAAACAGATGAACCCCTCTTAATACAATTTCAATTGCCTATTCTTTGAAAAACCTGATTGTTTACAGAATAATTTTCACAGAAGTCTAATATCAATCCGGGTATTTTCCGCGCACGGGCACTGTGGGCTGAAAGTGTCTCGCCGCAGATGAACACTATCGCGTCACGTGATCAACTTAAACATAAAAGAATCGGAAAAGATTAAGTAATGAACTATAACGCGTGATAGTTGATGAGGGCACAGCCCGACATCTGGAAGCTAACAGTTGCACAAAGGAAACTCACCAGTCCCCCGAGCAAAGCGTTCTCCAAAACTTTGAGCCTGTCCTCTTTCTGTCTCAACAGTTCCTGGCCAGCGCTCATGTTATCCATTACTACACCGAGTTCCGCCTCTTCCTGCAACACACAAAACAGCAATAGAACAAGACTAAATAACGTTGCGTGCTTCATTTGCACAGTGTATAAAAAGGGAGACAAAGGCCTGCCAGTCTTGACCGTTTAGTCCAGGCGAGAAGTCTAATAGTCATATCGTGGGAGGGTGGGGTGGGGGAGGAGTAGCAGCATCCCCCCCGGGGGTAATAGTGTTTTGTTCTAAAAGAGCCTTTCTAACCGACATTAGACAAAAATATGCTTCATGTTGAACTTGGCAGCTTGTGGAACGAAATATCAAAAATCTCTTCGACCTCCCAACACTCTAGCTACTTGAGCAATTGTCCTGCTCAAGAACACAACAGTGCAACACCCAGCAACCTTCACAGAAACTGAGGAGTTTTGCAATCATTTGTGGTGCATTTCTTACATTGTGTAGCAGCAGGAATCACATTTTACATTACTGACCTCGTCTAAACGTGTTCTCACATCTTCCAAGAAATTAGCGTTACGACTGGACAGCGGCTGCAAGACAGGAAGGCAAGATACTTGGATGAGGCTTACATGAAACTCATTTTGCAAACACACAATTACTGAAGTGACGTTGCTACCAGGCGGTCAGCGCAGATCATCTTTGAGATGTGATACGAACAGACACCGTGAATCGTTTCACTTGACAAACGTTCATTTATTCAGTTCTACCGCTACTTCAGTGTCGATTTTGTATGTGTGGTTTACCGTTGTAGTATTTATACACTACACCGCCTGTTGGAACAAACCTTTCCTCTCGCAAAGTTTTGCGACATATCATTTGTCCATTCTTTCCGAGCATCCTCTAGTGCTGCCTGGAAAGAAAACATCCACAGAAGAATTAGCCTTTTAATCTCCACTTAAATTCTTCCATACCAAAATGACAGGAACAGAGAAATTCTCGTTATCACGTACAGCGTGTACCGTGAGAGTGGCCGTGCAAAAGGAATCACTACAGAAATTTCCTGACGCGAACTGACTAAATTCCCTGCCTTTTTCGGACTAACAAAGAGTTGAAAATTCTCCTGACTTTTTCCTGAACTTAAAAAACAGTTGTTTTTATTCTCAGCGACTTTTACTGGTCTTGGTAATTCTGCAATATTGTCAGCCGAGCTTCTTTTCCGCTTGGTCTTCTAAAAACTTGCACAAAGAAAGAACTTAAATAAACAAAAGAATTGAAGCAAGCGTTGGCTACGATCAGCCAAGGTCAGAACTCAGAATTGTCTGTGAATGCTCGAGGGGACTGCCGTAATCTAAGTTAAGATAATACAAGTCAAATCTAAAGTGACCATGAAGCTTACTTGTCTTCTCTGTACAGAACGCCTTTGTCGTCGTAGGAATTCTTTAGCTCGTGTTATTGCATCTCCTTCTACGGCAATTCGCTTCCTTAAGTCACTGAAAAGGAAACCTTGAGCTATTAAATGAGGTTGAGAAAAAAAACCGCTGAGAAGGCCACAATCACAAGAAGGTGGTGTTGCCTCTGTTCTTGAGTGACAATCAACTAGGTTCTGTTAAATTTGTCATGTTAGTTAGTCACATAAGCCACCTGGCGTTAGCCAATCAGAATGCGCTATTGCCAGTCCAATCAGAACGCGCTATTGCTAGTCCAATTAGAGTGCTGTGTTGCCAGTTCCTAAATTTTGGACGGGGTAAAGCTTCCACAGCTTTTTTGGCATAATCGAGTCGTACAAAATAAATTGTACAGGGGTGGAGGGGGGTGTCTCTTTTTCTTTATTGTAAGGACCTCTCAGCGTTTGACGCCGATATTCTGGCCGCATGACTCACCTGTTACGCAGTTCAGCTTGCTTTTTCAAATACAGAAAAGTTCCTTGCACATCCTCGGAAGAACTTTCTTCTGATGACACGTCCACTAAACGATTAGCAAGAACATGTCATGAGCGCTAACACACAATTGTAGAAAAGTTCTTCCATTTTTTTTCCTATTTTGACCTAGATCATCTCTGTTATCAACCTTCAATGTGTAACTTCTCCTCACATTTTATCTCCAATTTTAAGCACCCACGATACGAGAAAGAGGGAGCCGATCAATTCAGGGAAAATGCCTAAACTGAAGTCAAATTCTCCCTTGTTTAATTGTATAACGGAAAACAAAAACTGGGCGCTCAAAATTCTGATTCTGTAGTTTCTTCCCAGCTAAAGGTCTTTTGTAACTTCATATTTACAACTTAAAGGACACAAAATAGGTTTCCTAAAAAATGAGTCTCGTTTGTTCCACAAGATGTTGCTAAACGATGAAATATCATTAAAAGTTGTTGAATTAATTCGTTTTAACGAAACATACTATTGCAAAGCTCAAACTTCACTGAACAGACAAACAAATCTTGACGTAATCAGCAAAGCACTTTTCACCTAAGTCGTAAGCTCTTGCAAATCCTGTAGGTTCTTTAGGTACCCGGACCCTCACTGGGTCTTTTTTAGCCCTCGAATGAACGGGAACCCGGGGAGAGAACTCGCCAGGTGAAAGATCTTCCTCGCTGTCCGGGTGAACTATTAACATGAAAGAACCATTAGTAAATATATTCAGGTCCAGTTTCTCAGTTTAGAACATTTGGCAAAATAAACGCTACTGTAGGGCTTCTTTTCAAAGCGCCAGCCCTGCGTTAGAACAAATAGAAACAACAGTACCTTTGATATCTGGTGGTGGCACATGATCAGCCTGAAAATGAATTAGACAAACATATTAGTATTCAGGGCGATGTCTCTCTCAAAGTACTTAGGGTGTTTGTGACGACCAAAAACTTCCGTTTTGAAATTCCTCCACTGAGCGATGCGCGGACGGAGCCTAAATACCACTGCCAATGAAATTTACCTCAGAAGCCGCTAGACCAGGAGGTTCTAGGTCCTCCACAAGTAGGGCCTCATCTTCAGAACCCAAATCAGCCTCCTCTTTTTTAGCACTTTTCCTGGTGCCTTTGATCTTGCTCGGTGTGGAAGCCGCGGGTTTTTCTAGGCCACTGTCATTTACCAAAGTGTCTTCATGTTCGCCGTTCGTGATCGTTTCTTCTTTAACTTTCTCCCGTTGAATTAAAATATCCTGCAGTTCTTCGTTTTGTTTTCGACAACTCTCTTTCAGCTCTTTCAGAGTTTTGGTTAGATTGCTGTTAAGGAACCAACAATAGCAAGGTATAAGGCCGACATGGGCAACTAGGCACCTACCCCTCCCCTAAACCAACATGTTATAATAAGTTAATGAGTTAGTGTTACTGTTGGGTTAGGGGAGGAGTAGGTGCGCAGTTGCCCAGATACTGATATTGATCCGAATTAGGTACCTTTTTTCAAAATAAAAGATAAAAGTACACACGGACAAAAAGCATGCGTGCAGGGAAAGTGAGCTTAGTCACACAATCTTATGTCACGAACCTTATGTCACCCTGTAGCTCGCGCTTGGAAGAGTTCAGTTTTTCCACTGCGGTTTCTAGGTTCTTCTTTTGTCTGAAACAAAAACACAACATGTCCCTATCCTTTTCCAGTTACCACTTATTAATATCCCAAAATAAGATGACAGACCTGTTTAGTTTGCTTAATTCCTGCTCGCTGTTTGAGATGGCAGCATTGACCTCATCTAATTGTAGTCTCGCTAAGGTCTCATCTTCTCCTACTGATGCCGCTGCTTGCTCGCCAGCTTGAGCTAGGGCCTGGTAAAGAGAGATAAAATCACGTGACTATACTGCCACAACGAGGTGGTTAACTATGTCACAGTTTGCGATTGTTGAAAAGTTCAACCTAATTTTTTCAAGTTCGCTTTGTAATCCGTGTCAATCTTCTCCATCCTTAACAATCCTTGTTCCTTTATGGTTTATTAGTGACTCTGACGTTTTTCTGTCGGAGCAAACTAATATTTTCCGGTTTCCTTCAATTTAAAGACAATTTTGTGTTTTAGCCCAAATGACTCAGCTACCTCTCTTTGCTGCATGAGTCTTCTTCTTTCCTCCTCTAACTCCTGTCGACTCTCCTCCAGCTCTCTTCTCTGAAAAGGCACCAGACAAACCACGGTAAATTTTATTTGGTCAAGATCTTCCCCTTCTCTCTTCAAATCCATATAGAACAACGCGGGAGTGTCGTATTTGAAGCACATCTGTCACAATTTAGTTTACGTCCCACTTTATTACAGGGAAAGAATTTAATCAAGACTATTTTTCCAAAAACAGGAAAGGAAAGAAAAGATTCCTACACTGACACGAAGCTAAACGACGACGAAGTTCAGATCTATGAAAAACAAATTAGTTTCAAACGCCCGTCAAAACAATCTCTTTTCAGGTATAAGGGGGTAAGTTTCTAAAGAAACTACGGTGCTGCGTCGGTGGGAGTATTACAAGATAATTTGGTTTTATCAACTGAGTTGATAATGTGAATTAGCCAC
>CM042755.1:23653872-23665105 GCA_022496165.2 Catalaphyllia jardinei
AAACAACATGAACTTTAAAAACATCGTTTGGTTTATAAAGGCCATATTATTATTATTACGATTATGATTATTATAATTATTATAGTTATTATTCTTGTAGACAGATATGATTTGATTTTTGTCCAGTTGCAAAAACGCGATGATGGTTCTGAATGAGAAATCTTTCGTGGAATAATTGTATGGAAAAACGCTAAGTGTTTGCCATGCTAAGAGAACTCAATCAGGCCAAAAATACATGTAGCTGTAGTTTGCTGCTGAGGGTTTGATTTGTGGTTTGTGGACATAAAAAATGTCAAGTGTTACGTCTGGTAGAAATATGAGAAAGATGTTTGCCAGTCAGTGACACAAAGTGCTTGTGAAAAATTTATCACTCTCTCAACATAAGTCTAAGCTATAAAATTCTCCACGAATTTGTTTAGTTAGTGAAAGGTCGGCTCTCTTTTATCGGTCAGTGATGATGTTCTTGCTCGTGTACTGTACATTTTTCTCAACGCACCAAACTTTTAATTATTTAATATCAATTAAATTGCTCTCACTTTTCTGCTGCCTCTGCCTGAAGTTTGGCCCTCTGTAATCTCTCGTCCTCAGACTTGTCGTTTTTACCGCCAGCTTCCCTATTGTTGAATTAGAAACACTTGGAGTCTGAACAGAAACTTATAGAAAAAGATGGTTGAAAAAGCAATTATTTAAAAATTAATGGACGAGGTTGAGTAAAATATCGTGATTTGCCACTGGCGAGCAGATCGATTATTTGCCAAAGCTGAAGGCCGAGGCAAATAATTGATATGCGAGACACTGATAAATCAGTACGATATTTTGTGATAGAATAACTCTCTAACATTCCATCATCATGTTTCTTCTCATATGGAAATCGCTCTCTGAAAGCTTAGGAAAATACTTGAAGTTCAGGATAGATATGCTGACCTAAACACGATAATCTCTGATTTTAAAAAATATTAGCCCCCGCTTATCTAAATAGCTGCCTCGATTTCTCTCGTGACTGACCTTTTTTATTATAAATATGGTACTTTTTCACTTCAACTATTCATAATAAATCTTAAGCCGTCCACACACCACCTGCCTCGATTAGCCTTGCTATTTGCAGGTGGTGTGATATTTGTATATTTTTTAAATGTAAGAAATAAAGATGTTGTTGTTGTTGTTGAAGCAATCTTCCATTTCCACAAAAGAACGTGGTACACACATACATACATAAACTTTATTTTTCCTCGAATTGGTTACGGTATTACTTCATGAACTGAACAAGAGCAGTAGCAGTTAGCACAGTTAGGTTTGCTTGCAGTTAGTTTCACTCCATTTTGCTTAGCAGTACGGTGGCACAGTGGTTAGGTAGACCTCGTCAGACTGGGTTCGATGCCCAGATCATGCAAAGTTCTTTTTCGTAAGAATTAGAATTTTAGCTGAAGAGGAAGAGAGTCTGGGAATACGCTACCCAGTGTTTTGAACGGATTGCGTTTATCTTGACAGTCAAGGCCTGAGAGAAAGCTGTACAGGAACTAGGCAAGGGTGAACCAATTTACTTAAAGAAACTATCTGCAAAAACATGGTGTCCATGTATGGCAGTAAGGAAGGTTTTGAATGCAATACTGCAAAGAAAGTGGTTCGTTTATTTGTTTTTATAAATTCTTATGCAAGGGTTTCACTGATGTTTTCAACAGGAGGGCAACTGCTTTTCACACACGGGCAAAAGTTTTTGAACTGAACTTCTCAACCTCCGCACTAATAACTCATCAAGTTAAAACAAAGAAAATCACAACTGTGAAGGAGGTCTAGATACCCGGTCTTAATTAGCATAGATTTTGACGATTTTACTTCTCTGTTAACTCCTTAGTTTTTGTTTCGGTTGAGAAGATATATCAAACGTTCGAGACAGTGTTTCATCGTGATATCCAAACGACGCTGTGCATCGTATTTTCAACTCTCTTCTCGGTGTTTGGATATCCCGATGAAACAGTCTCTCGTGTTTGATATATTACTTCTTTATGGGAAAACGTCCGTCTAGATGGTCAAACCGGGCGGCCAAAATCATCATCATAGACTGTACATTTGGCTAGTGCCCATCTCATAATGAAACCCCTGCTTATGTGTTTCTTGTTTCACTTCGTTTACCTGGTTGTTAAGTCTTGAACCAAGGTGTTGCTCTTAACTCCAGCCACTGACCTTTGACTACTGCTGACGGCTGCCACACCTCCAGTTCCTCCTGTTTGGGCCTAATGACAGAACATGCCATCTTTTGTTAACACAAGTCCCCTGTCCCCTTGATGTTGGAATGAATTTATCAGATTTTTCTCTTGTGATTTTGAGTGGTATTAAGAGTAAGATGAATCCCATGTTAATTTTGACAATGTACATCCAGTGACTGTCAAATGCTGTCAGTCATTAGTTATTCCATTAATAGAGTGGTTTTCAATCGAGTGTCATAACACCAAAACCAAAACCAAAGCAATTGCCTGATTACTTTTGACACTCAACTGAAAACCACTGTCCGCGTGTCAGTGCTTGTCACCTATTCATCTGTCCATTCATGTATCAATACATCTGTCTAGAGCTCTATATGGCTTTTCACTTTGTCTGTCTTTTCATCTGTCTGCCTGTGTCTGTCTGTTTACCTATCTATCTGTCCGTCTTTCAGAAACCAAGTGAAGCCCTGTGCAACACTAGGCATCTTAGACATAACATTGATGAAGACGAGGAAATTAAGACATACATGTACTGTAATACACTTCTTGGTTGACACTTGTGGAATAAAATGAATAATTTGCCACCTTTTTGAGAGTACTTTTCACAGACATATACAGTAGCTAATTTCATACAGGTTAATGAGATGTTACTTTTTGTACCTCAGCCTTTGTTACACTGGCTGCTGGAGTTAGAAGCTCGGCACTCATTCCTTCCAACCTATCAGATAATGTCCTGTTGATACCAAAGTCCTGTACAGAAGAAAACAATAAATATTACTTATCGCATTAAGCACCTTACCTAATATAATTAGAACTCATAAAATGATAGTTACACATGCTGATAAAAGCCACGTTCTGAATCAAAGCTTACCACTTCTTCTCCATCGTCAACATCACTCATGGAGGGCGTGGCTGGGGCATTGAGATTCGAACTCTCTTCCATTTCTGAATCCTAAAAACAAAAAGTAATCAATAACAAGGGTTTGAGTAAACCGTAAAGTATTTTGTTGAAAATAAAAACATACAAAAAAATACAAATGATCTTGACTTATGGTATGAATCCAAATTAAATTCTAATTGATGACTACCAAACTTGAATTCAACTTGTGTCATATGCTACGGTATATTGTAAACAGTACTTGGTGTTATCCTTGAAAACTGTTTTACAACTTTCTGCTAATTTGCACTCACCTCATAACCAAGTGCTGCTATGTCATGTATACCAAGATCAATGGTTGGTCTTCCAAAATCACTCTGCAAAATAATTGTTCAATAATTAAAAGACCTTTCCTAAGTTTCGGACCCTCAAGCTGCATTTTCTTGAGGTACTGTTTAATACTATGATGTACATGTACATTTACATTTGTAAACATCTGTTTAACCCACTTTCTTCTTACTCTTAGTCTTTGCAGAGGCACTGAGAAACCATAATGATTTTAAAACAAAAGCAGTCCCGCAGTAGTTTCATGTTGTGCTATTTATGGTACTGTGCAAGTTGGCTCAAACTTTTATACCTGTGTTGACCATTTGAATGAAAGCTATTGAGCAGTATTTTCCTTGTTGATGTTGTTGTTTTCAGCACATTGCTTTTCGAAACAATTTTCTAATTTTCTTCAGTTTAGCCTACTTGTCAGTTGAGGACTAAACTTTGACAAGCTCCATAATATTATTATAAACTAAAGAAAATCATCAGATTATGTAAGTTTAATCTAAAGAAACATATTATTAAGTATTATTTATTGACCTGTCCTTCCTCATCATCTGAAAGGCCAGACATGAAGTTCAGATTGATGTTGTCTCCTAACCCAGTGCTGAGGGTCAGTGTTCCACTCGCATCATTGACTCCCCGACGTAACTTCTCTTGATCTGATGAACGTTGCTTTATAGATTGAACAAAAAGAAGAAGAAGAAGAGCATATTAATTAGAGCAACATTACTGTACTTGCATCAATCTGTTTGACCGCTTGATTCACAAGTACATCATTCACGAGCCGTAGGGTGACAGCACAGAGAGAAATAGATGTTCAATTGCCTAGGGCTAGTGGATTTTGCAGTCAGACCTTTCAGACTAGAATGTCGTAATCACGACTTGCTTGAAGCCAAGAGCAAGTTAACTAAGTTAGCAAACATGGTTTTCTTTGCACTCTGGGTGAATTTTGCAAGTTTTGCAGGAACCATTTACCCCATATCCTGATGAATACCACCATTCACCAACCAGAATGCTAGAAAGCCATTGCATAATCAAGTTCCAGTCCAATCTGTTTTCTGGCAGGCAGCTGTTTTTGTAGATTGTATTTGGCTTGGCATTGATTTGAGAAAAAAATTAATTTTGTACATGGTCAAAAGATATTTGAATCTCACTGGTAAATCTTCACAAATGTTAAAAAAATAATAGGAAATAATTTTATCACCTTTGGAAAGCTCTAAGGAAGCCAGTAATTCTAAGGAAAATAAATCAGCTGCAAGTGATGACCTGAATCTTTGAACTGCCCTTAATTTGCATTCAAAAATGTGAAACACAACCTGTGTAGGGTAGGCAAGTCTTAAACTGTCAAACCCATCCAAAGAAAGTGGCTATTGCAGAAAGCTGGAAGTTATAGAGAGGTGGCCTTTAGTGGAGGTTTGACTGTAGACTGAAATACATACATGTACAAATTCGAGTTTTAATTAGAAAACTTACCCCAGGTGGGTCCTTAATTGTACCAAGTGGAGACTGCTGAAAGGGATCCATATACCGCTCAACATTTGATAATCTTCCACCAGTTCCAAGTCCTCCTGTAGATCCTGCACCTAAGGAGCCCTTTCCCAAGGAGCCTCCAAGGGAGCCCCCTCCAAGACTGCCTCCTAAAGACCCCCTGCCTAAAGAGCCTCCTCCTAGAGGTCCTGTCCCAAGAGTGGGTCCACCAAGGGTCCCTCCTGCTGAGCTTGCTCCAAGGGAACTACCAAGTGACCGTCCGGGAGATGAATCTCGCAGAGGAGCCAAGGAACCTTCACCTTTAAGTGGTGCCAGGCCAGGGCTAAGAGACTTAGAGAATGGAACACAAGAAACAATTCAAAAATACAAATAATTACAAGGTGCAATGCATTATCTAGATAGTTCAACAGCCTATTTCCGAGTTGACCTTAAAGCCTCTCAAAGCGAGGCCTGGTACACAATCATTCATATGAAGATGAGTACAATTTACATATGAATGGAATCTCACTTTCATATGAAAGAATGGACTCCAAGGCTTGCTTTGAAAAAAGGTAATTTTCAGAAATGGCCTACTCACAATAACACTAAAACTGCCTCTAGAGGTAAGGTAGTAAATCTTTATGTATGTCTAGTTTTTTTTTTTATTTAATTTATAGGAATCTACAGAAATGTATACACTTGGCAGACGTAATGTTACACATGTGTACATGTATACATGTAGCTCAGTAAAGACCAGTGATTTGTCTCATTGACTCAAAAATGGATGAGATACAGAGGTCCGATAACAGCTGAAAATTTCCAAAGGACACAACAACAACAAGAACTTTTTTGCAAGTTTAAGAAATCAAGAGATCAAGAATTGGGATTTGAGTGTATGCACTCAAGTATAATTTTGCATCGCTTAATTTTTTTTGTACAATGCTTAGTACCTTCTGCTTTATTGGTGCTTCTAATGTCTTGCTCTTTTTTCCACCATCTTTCTTGTCTTTTTTCTTGTTTTCCTTCTTTGATGAGGTTCCCATAGCACTTATTCTCCGCTTTTCTTCAATAACCATGTTCCTGTAGTAGTCATCACATGGATGATCCCAGACACTGTCCCCAGTTTGAAAGTTGAAGTAATAAATCTCTCCACTGGCATCTTGGCTGAAAAGCAATGTTTAATGTCAATAGCTATCTTTGCCTCAATTCAACTAACACATGAACATGGTACTTACATCATATTGTACATGTACATGTATGTAAATAGCTGTAATCAACAAAGTTAGTATACTGTAGATCTCAAGTTTATTGGACATTTAATGGTGAGTCATACAAAGGAATGCATCAAAGAATTGCAATTTTAACTTCCTCAGCAGCTTCTATCCATGTCGTGGTTCTAGTTGGGAGAATTTTTTTTAGTCCATTGACATGACAAAAGAATTCCTCCTTGCTTTATCCACAACATTAATACAGTATGTATTTTCAATTGACTTTTATCCAAAAAACTTAGTGTAAAACCTGAGGGTGTCCTTTCATTTTCTGAGGTTCTGTGCCAGGCTACAAGGGAATAAACGGCGTATATATATCTTAAGAAAAAAGGCTTGCAAGTGCTGTCCATGAATGGATGGCTGTAGGAAGTTGAAGTCATCGAGGCAGAAAATTGAGGCTTGGCCAATGAAGTCTACTTAGGTTAAATATTAATTAACAGGGCAGTAAATAAGAAGATGACCTTATTATTATATAATGAACTTAAGTTTCACTGATATTGAATGATGTAACAACAATGAGAGGTAGTTTTGTACTTACCAAGGTTTCCAGTCAGGTGGTAAGGGAGCAACAATTCCTTCCCGTGCAATGAACAGAAGATCTTTCTCTCTAATAGGATCTATTCCAATAGAATGTGCATACTCAAATATCTCTGCAAAGAAAAATTTCAGAACGCATGACTTGCTGGACCTTACTGAGAGAAGTAACATTTATGACAATATAGTGTGCTTGAAAAGTGTTTTGAAGATAAAATAATATACCAAAGCCAGTGCTCCAAGCTCACTTTTTCAAAAAGTCGTCTTTTGGGGACCTTCACTTGTAAAATGGCCGCCATAAAGAAAATTCAGTGGCCAAAAAAAAGAAAACGTGAAGGGAGGGACACTCCATGACATATTACACGTTGCCAAAAAATGCGATGGGGTGGACACTTTACACGAGGGGCTAATGTCCCGAACGGCACGTTTTTAACACTTTACTTTGCTGCAGTACGTTAACGCATTTACGTTGAGTTTTTGAATGACAAGAGGGGAAAAGAGAAGGACAGGTGATGCCGCCACTTTTACTATTGATTAAGGTTACCGTGCGCCTTCAGGGGTATCTTGCGTGCAAGTGATGTAGCGCGTCTGGTTTAAACTGTAGATATCTAAACCCCTATATCAAATTAAAGCTTATAGGACTGGCTATCAGACTATAGCAAAAATTTTGAACAAAATGAATTGTCGAATTTTTCACGACTCCTAAATGCGAGCGCCCGAATCACCTTTGAGGGTTACATGTCAAAGCGAATTTTGTTTTTTTGCTTATTTAATTTTTTCGCTTATTCAATGTGTCCCTCCGTTTCCGGGGCCAATGTGCTAAAAAAATGTGTCTGCAATTTGTCATGTTCAATTTCAGTGAAAAGTTACAGAACATTTTTGAAATAGGATTAAAAAAATATGATTGTGCAAAAATTGCTCTTGAAAAAAAAGCATTCAGAAATAGAAAATTTGCAGACAGGTTTTTGTTGTTTATATGTAAAACTAGTTACTGTTGAGATTTAAGAGCAATCGAACAAATTCCCTTTGACTTGTAGCTCTTTAAAGTGTCCCCTTCTGGTGAAAAAATTGTTTCGAGAAAACAGCGCTGAAAAAATTTTCCAGCTTTGCAAACAAACTCTGCCCACAAATACAGTCAACTATGTTCTCAGATAACTGAGCCAATCAGCGCTTGGAAAGTTTACTTCCGTTGGCTTCCTGGTGAAATTTACCCACGTAATTGTCAATCAACCCTTATTGTTTTGCATTGCGCTATAAGCGAAGAGAATATTTTTGGCTGCTCGTGTTTTCTTGAAGCTGTTGGAGCAAAATGTGGCAGATAACAAAGGGAATGACCGCTAGAAAGCAAACTAATTAAAAGTGGCTAGACTGGAAAAACATGTTCAATAGTAAAAGAAAATGCGGCAGCTTCAAATGAACCGATAAACTCAAGAGAGAGAATTATTATGCCGATTTCAGAAATTCGGGCATGTCTAACTTTCTCATGTGATAATAATGGTGATATTCTGATGTTGATAGAAATATCACCGTCGTATTCAGTAGGATGAACAAACATCCATACAGCAATTGAGCCATTTCTTCATGCGAAATGGCAAGAACTTTTCCATTTATGACAGATTCGACAGAAACTCTTCAGCTGATATGTTGGAGAAAAGCACGTCGGATTGGATAAGAAGAGGCAAGCCAGCCAGAAAGAACATTTACTATCATTACAGCACCTTTGTCAATTAAAACTCTCGACAAGATCTTTTGCAGGCTTGATCCCAGATAGCCGTAGCTTCAACTTTCTGCCAACTTGTTTGTCCATTGCTGTATTTTCATTTTTGGTTCGCTTCTTCAAACTGGTCCACGGACATTTCCATGGTCTAGGTTTATTCATACCTAAATTAATTACACCAAGGAAGATGCTTGCGTGGTGGCTGATCAACTGAGTAGCCAGTTCTTATCCTGCAAAAGTCGTCTCGGTTGATTGCATAACATCATAGGGCTGTCAATCCGCCAAAATATAGTCTTTTTCAATAATTTGTTTGAAAAAATTAAAGATCACACTTCAACCAATATTTTGACTCAAAAATCCAGATTTGAAGAAAATTATCGATCTGAAGGTGCATGGTAACCTAAATTCATCCTATTATTGATAATTTTTGAAGTAAGTTTCTCTGTAAATTTGTTGGTCACCAATTGCCGAATTTCGCCACAATTTTGGTTGCCAAAAATTTTTTCCACTTGTCATGGCGACCAAAATGGTCACAGCTTGGAGCACTGAAAGCATACTATATATGACAAAGTATCTAATTTGAAGCTTTTTCTACCCACTACCTTATCCCTCTTAGATGCCAAGGTGATGCCAAAGCAGTTACTCCATTGCCAGATTACCCTATTACCCTTCCCTCCAAATCAGAGTATCATAAGGTTAATTAACAATGACAGATGACAGACACATAAATTTAAGATTTACATGATGCTTCGATGAGCGAGAGCAGACAATATGAAAATTTGTTATCAATTAAATTAAGACAATTTGAAAATTTGTTATCAATAAAAAAGCAAACTGACGTCAGCTTTTGATGTGTCTGTCCTGTCATTGACAACAAATTTGTTATAAAATGGTTAAAGTAGTCTGCAGATTGAGAGCCATTTTGACGATGTTATGACAACATTCATGATCAGTAACAGGACAGATGCATGACAAACGTGCGTCAATTTGTTAACTACACAATTATGTTGTTGCCCAGAATATAATGATGGTATCTACTAGCATTGATATTATTGAATAATTTTGTACCAAAAATCTTCAATTCCCTTTGGTTTTCTGCATGGTACACTTTATTGCGGTGCAATCAGCGCAGATGTCAAATTAGACTGTGCAATAATAAACACTAGTGGCTTGTGAAACAATTGAATATAAAAAAGTCCACTATGCTAAACTGTTGAAAAAAGGCTAAGAAGAACTATCAAAATAAATTACAAATACTGATTTCTCTTTTATTTTAAAAGCCTTCAACTTTCAGTAACGAGCTTACCTAACTTACCCCGACTTTCTCTCTCCGACCTCGTAGCTCAGTCGGCAGAGTAACGGTAGATCTAATCCGGAGGTCGTGGGTTCGATTCCCACACGAGTCAAAAGATTTTTTCTTTACCTCGTGTGGTTCCCTGATTCCCTTTACTAGGGCTAACGCCCAGTGGGTTATTCATGCGTTAAATTAGCACTTAAATTTACACTTCAGAGTTAATTCTCTGTTCCATTATTTGTGTTCATAGTGCTACGCGGCACAACATTCATATGTACCCTTACCTAACTTAATTAGGCTTCGTTCATTTCACCGATCCATTACAATTTTTAAACTCGCGGCCTTTATTTTGTGCCCTGTCGATTGTACGAGCTCCACAGCCGTGTGAAATGAATTTAAATTTACGTTAAAGTACACTTAAAGAAGGCACTTATATGCTTAGCGATTCTTTACTTAATACAACCCGCCTTGTGAGCTTACTCTTTTAGCTTACCCTGCTCTGTAGGCTGGTAGTTCTCATCATATTCTTCCTCCAGAATCAACTGCCCATTAATCATAGTCGACATGGTGCTTGTAATGTTTACTATAATATTTTCTCTATCGACGAGTCGAAAATAAACTGTTCTCTAGATCCTTTGTGGCTGGCTATGGCTACACATGTAGTATTGACTACCATTTTGTGATCAGCGACGCGATTTGTTGTCAACGAACTACAAACTTGGTAACCGAGCCTAGATCACCTGCCGCACTTGCTCTTAAGGAAAAGCCCTGGAAACGAGGTTGCGGTGGCTCTTTTCTCAGGGGACGATTGTAGGAGATGAATGGGCCACTTTCGATAGACTAAAATTCAGCTTGATAGTGAGCGAGGCCTAGAGAACACAAACAAAAGAAATGAATAAACATGGTCATTGAATTTTATTTCCTTTGTTTGTGTCCTCTGAGCCCAGCTGCTAGGCGGAATTTAGATATATCGAAAAGTGGTCTATTAATAGGCCATTCAGTCGATAAATTCTAACATGGCTCCGAGGCTTGGGGGAATAAAACAAAAGAAATCTCATCGAGGATGAGAGATGAATAATTAATTTATTTTGTTTTATTACCCCAAGCCTCGGAGCCATGTCAGGGCCGTACCTAGGATTTTTTGTCTGCGGGGGCAAACTCCACAAACTTTCACAGGGATCTCCCGTATACAGCCCAACAAAATCAAACACTATGTTAGAAAAAAAATATATGTTTTCCTGACGGGGGCAACTGCCCCCCTTGTCCCCCCCCCCCAGCTATGTACGGCCCTGCATGTTAGAATTTTAATATATCGAAAATGGCCTATTACCGTGCATGCACCACCCCTACTGGTTACGAAAGTGGGAAAAAAATACATACTCGGATATTATCTGTTCCGAGAAAAGAACACCTTTCCGAGGGTTCTGAACGCGTCACGTGATCGAAAACTGGGGAGCATCCTGGAATATCCGATATTAGTATATACTAAATCTGTAGACAGTGTTGATCGTGTTTAAATAAAGGATTTTTTTAATGCATACAACC
>CM042755.1:23678683-23692559 GCA_022496165.2 Catalaphyllia jardinei
ACCCCTGGCTCCCCCTCCCCGAGGGAGGCCAGACTCTTACCCCTGGCCTTTTGAATTGTTTAAATTTATCTAATGAAATTATTTAAATAGTGGACAAGAACACGTGATTTAGCCGCAGAGAGTTACTTTGCGGCTCTTTTATTGCCTGTAGATTTCTTATCTACTTGATTTTTAGAAGGTATTTAGGGCTTTTTTTTACTTTTTTAATATGCCTTTTTACCTTCTTTACAGTAGAGAGGTTCTGTGATATTTTAGTGAAGTAATTTACTTGGAATGACGTGCTCTGAGAAGAAATTTAGTTGAAATACAACTGGTATCTATCGTAGTTGTCTTTTTAATTGATTTAAATTTCTTTTAAAGTCCCATAATGTTTTTGAACAAAGTTACTAAACTCTGCTCCCATGTTTTTAAGACTAACTGTAAACTGCCGCAACAGTCATTTTCTTGCCACCCTTTGTCATCTTTGCGTGCCTATTGACAAGATTGATTATTATTGCTCAGTCACAAGATATGAAACTAAACTGTTCTCGGCCAATTTGTATCAGAAATGTTTTATTCTTTGCAGTAAGATTTAACTAAATGTTTTCCACAATACGAACTTACAGGTTCTGTTTCCATGGAAACATACTGGGTTCCAGATCTCCTAGATATTAAACGCATTTCTGGCCACCTTTGGCGTTCCTTTTTTATGAATGTAAATGGTGCCTGATATGCATTATCCAGCAAGCATATAATTACGTCAGCACAAGTTTGTGGCCTCGTTTAACATTCTTTTAGCTAAAAGAACACTAACATATTGAACCCATCTGGTTGAGGACTGGAAAAGAAAGAGTTGCCATGGGAACAGAACTTTTTATAGCGTAGGTGTGTTTCCTGTAGAACTGTTAGGCTACCAAGTTTCAATGGTCTGCGCTAAAAATTGGCCAAGATCGCTCTGTTTATATACCTGATATAATATTTGGTTCACTGTATGAAGTCATCTGTCATTCATTTGCATAATTTATACATTTTTTATAATTAAATTTCTTCAAAACTAATGCAGATATTTACAAACGGTAAACGACGTTTTTATCTTTTCATAGAATTCTATGTGATACATTTGAAATATCAAGGAGTAAAAATTCGATTTTATGAAATAACTAAGCCACTACGCGCGCTCTCATTGGTCGATAGGTGTGTTTAGATGAGAGTAAGTAAGCCCGGTTGTGACGTTTCAGATTTGCGCGTATTTTTAACAATTATTTACATCTTATAAGAGCAATAGGGTACTTTTTTCGTGTTTACAGAGCCTCGTCTAAAGTAAACACTCGGAGGGTTGGGAGAATTCTCGGACGTTATGCGAACCCTCGACAACGTCTCGGGTTTGCATAACTGTCTCGAATTCTCCCAACCCTCCTCGTGTTTAGATGACGCTATGTAAACACGGAAAAAGTACTCTATTGCTTAGATAGTATCACTTTAAGCTCAGAACTTTCGTAACTGAATACTCCGAAACTTCGACACTTTAGGTGTTTGATATCGTGGTGTTAACACAGTTTTAATTTTCATTCTATGATCAATTATAATAATTTATGATGCATTGTTTACAATTGATATTTTCTGAATTTTTCAGCATGCACAGCAAAAATTCCTTCCTATATTTCTTTTATACAGCCCGTCAATAATGCCTCTTTTCCATTTTAGAGGCCGTTCAATACTTTTTTATATGAAATTCCTTAGGAAGTTCAACTTCGTTTAATTAAAATTCTAAATTGAATTAAATTACAACATTGAATGTTTTTGGCTTATTGAACTGTTCGACTGCTGGATATATAACAAACTGTCCGATAACAAAATGTCCAATAATAATTTGGCAAGTGAACTAGTAGTGGAAAATAGCAGTTATAAAACCAATAATCATCGGAGAAATTGTAATTTTTACAATTAAACGCTAAAAACAACCAGTCAAAAGAAAACCATCGTCTCAAGGTTCTTCATGGTCTTCATGCCAGTCCACCTTAAAAAAGGAATAGACTTGAATCTGTACAGCGTGGTTTTCAAAATCAATGGCACAAGCCGCCGTCAATTAAACGTTTCAGGTCTTTCATAAGCAAAATTGATTCTCACGCAGGACTTTAGCGATACCCTACATATACCTCGTGTCCACGTGGCCTTGACACGAGGCAGAAATACTACTCAAGGTTCCATAAAAGTAAATATTATTGAAGGAAAAAATAACTTCAAAGGCACTTTAAGCTTTTTATACTTTGGCATCAAAAGGTATTATTGGCAGAGTAATTTGGCCAAATTCTGTGTCTAACAGTATCGGTATGAAAGTTGTTTCTTCGTGGTGTCCCTTTCAAATTTCGCGCCAAGCTGCTTCAGTAATCTCCCTCCAAGTAACTGATTATTTTTGTCAACTAATTAATGGATAGATCGGAATAAGTAATTCTGAGAATTTCGTTTTTCAAAGTGGTGACTCTCGAGTACAACCCTTTCCCAAAATGTATATTCTTATACACCTCAATCACGAATGGCCGCCAACCTGGGACGAGCGCCCAGCCAAACGTTGGCGTCTACGGTTCCTCCCTGGTTGCATAGAGGAACACAGCATTTAATACTTGAACTCGAACTCATCCCCAATGAAATTAGCAGTCAGAAAACTGTCGCATTAAAGAAATCGCTTTTAGATGACCGATAATTTCAACGTAAGTTTGCTGTTCAAGCTACAGTTCCCCAAAAAGATATCAAAAAAGATATCTTAATCGTGTTACCCTACTTAGGTCTTCACAGTGACCAAGTCACGAAACGTCTGAAATCCTGCGTATACAATTTCTACTCTTTCGTCGACCTCAAGATCATATTCCAAAACACACGCCGCATCAAATCCTTTTGTCCATACAAAGATCGCTTGAACCGATCTCAGAGGTCCAAGGTCATCTATAAAGCTGGCTGCTGGAACTGTGATGAATTCTACATTGGCAAAACAAAACGAAGACTCCATGACAGAAAAACAGAACATTTCAAGGCCCTCGCCAAAAGTGACCATTCATCAGCCATTGCTGATCATGTGAAAACCACTGGTCACGACATTAAATGGGATCATTTTGACATTTTATCGTCCGGAAAAACTGACTTTCACTGCAAAATTAAAGAGACTTTGTTCATTCAAGAACTAAAGCCTTCCCTTAATATCAATATTAGTAGTGAGAAGTTGTTGCTGTTTTAGCAGTTACTCCTCATTATGTTTATACACGTACTGCTGCAGATCATATTTCTCAGTCTAGTTTCCAGACCTCTTATGTTTACAATATATGTATAGTTTTCAAAAAATGTAACCGTCACTTTTGAAAATGTATGTTGACTAGCATACGAAACGTTAAGTTCGAGATAAAAATGCGTTGGAATACAATGTTTATCACCGCTGTTTGTGTTATTTTCTTAATCAAGCTACGATGGCCTAAGAACATGAGTTTATATAATTGGCCAAAGTTTGCACGGAAACAAATGCTTATCCCAAAACGCCTCGATTCCATGTTTGGCCGCGCGCTCGTCCCAGGTTGGCGGCCATTTCTGAATAAGGTGTACTGCTGACTTTCTCAAATTGTCTTTAATGTTAATTCTGAGAATCTGTTTCTTCAAAGTCACCAGACTGAAAACATTAAATTTCCTAGGTTTTGTTAGCTCTGTCAGATGCTGAAAAACGTGAAAGACTTTTAGAGCTTTTATCAAAACGGAAAGTTCATGGATCAATTGGATACTGACTTAACAGAAACACTACAAAATGGCCTAGGGAACTTCAAAACAACTCTGAAGAAAAACATCGATGATATCAAACCAAGAGATCAATACATTGTTCTTGTTGCAGGTGAGATGATACAGCTACTGCCTTGGCACTGTTTTCTGAAGAATACAATTCATACCACTGTGCTAACGGTGGTACATCCCGTGCTCAACATCTATATTCTCATTACTGGCTTTCTCATATCGTTTTTAATATTAACTCTGAGAAATTGTTTCTTCAAAATGGTAACTGTTAAGTACATACCGTGCTCAACATCTATATTCTATTCTCAATTTTTGTTTTATACTAATTCTGAAAATTTGGTTGTTCATCAATACCATACCTCTGGTTAATCATTTTCTTAGAACTTAATCATTCCATTGAAACTGTTAAAATTAATGAGCAGAAGTAAGAAATGCACTTATCTAAGATTTGATATTTCCAACAGTAAGCTTGGGCTAGAGTCCATGCAATAGTAGACTGCGATCCAAGATGGCCAAAGTTTCTGATATGATGCCTGGAGAGAGAGAAGACAATGAACATCTCATCAAGACTATTTTAAACTTAGTCAACCGATAAATTTGAAGTGCGTAGTTGTTACCGTTGATAACTTTATAGATTTCCAGGAAAACAGTAGTGATTTGATGTGGAATCTAATATTGGCATTTTCGTCAAAAATGTAATTTATTAGAACTAGTTTCCATGGAATTAAATATGGGTTGTATTGTTCGCGAAGAGCACGGCCGATAATGATTTTTAAATCGGTTAATGGGAGCAACTTCAGAATAACCCGCAACTAATTTGCATATCCTCTCGACGCTTTAGAGCGAGTAAAACAGAAATCAGAAGAATTTAATCATATGTAAATTAGTTGCTGGGTGTTCCGAAGTTTAGCTAAAATTACCAGCGACATTCACTCATTTTGAAATCTCTTATATCCCTTTGTTAAATTGCAAACCAGTTCTAATGTGTCGTTTGAATGCTCCAAATCTAGGCTTATCTGCAAGACATCGACGAAGGGTACATTGTATATTATATATAAAAATCTAGCGACAAAGTTGTAATCCACTCATCTGAACTTTAGTCGAGTTGTTGCTAACACGAAGCTTGTCCGGTGTCCATTGCTAGTCTGAATTGGTAATTGACGCCTGTCAGTCAAGTGCGATTTCTTTGGATTCACCTTTGCTTCCTCTGGTCAACTCCTGTGAAACAACAAGAAAGCAATCATGGTTTAGAGTTTTCGTATACTAACTCAAGCAAGACTGAATTAATCGAGCATTATTATCAGCAAACGGACGTCTATCGGCCTTGTGCTATATGAGCCTCCCGCAGCATATGGGATAAAACTCGTAGACGACTGCTAATTAACGAAATGGTGCAATGTGGGAACGGACTGGAGTTTAGTTAAAGGTTTGATATAAACTAAATAACTGTTCTCTTCATGTCAGTGCAAAGGCAAAGGTGGTGGGTAATTTCTGTTTTAGCAAGAGTGTACAAAGTAGCGCTCGGAGCGGACGAAACAAATTGCGAATGTTAAAGCCAAATTGCATACCGAACAGATAATCAAGCTTTCAACAAACATTCTGAACAGGGCTCGGTGTTCTATCAAAAATAATATTTAGTTGCTCACAAGAAAAATGACTGCTATTCGGTATTTCAACCTCGCCTTTTCGGTACAGTCTTCGGTGACACAGAAAAATACATGCATCGAAAACAACTAGTTCAATATGAACACAAAATAGAAAAATGCGGACTTGCCTGAGGCCGGAGCACTTCCACTAAGATGCCTTCACCCTTGCCTTCAATTCAACGGTGGCCGACGCTAAAATGGGTGTACCATTTTACGCTTCGTTATATATCTTGCATAAATTAAAATCCATTCCCTCCGTGCGAAAAATGCTTTGAACAAAAGAGGTGCATCACACGTTAAGATTCTGTGCTAAAAGGAATTTTGATCACAACACGTTATGTTAGTAGTTAATGGGACAATTTCGGCTCCGAGGCTCCAGTAGAATATAAAAAGAAATTAATTAATCACCCTTGTCCTCGATGCTATTTCTGTTGTCTTATTCCCCTATGCCTAGTAGCCAAGATAAAATTTTAATATAGGGAAACTGGTCTATTATAAACACGCACAGACGACTTCCCCTAAAAATAAGTCAAAGACGCGCCATTTCGGTAGGCTGTCTTCTTCATCAAAAATGCGTGCGTGCTTTTCTGTTCTCATCCCTACCCTTCCCTATCATCAACAATCCCTTGACTAGGCTTAAATCTCCACGTTTCTTTTTGATCAAATCGAAATCCTCCGATCAAGACTCGCAATGTTTAATTTACGACAAGATTTTACATTGTAGATTTCTTCATCCAGGGTCAAGTATCAAAACTTAATAATCGCGTAGCCCAGGGCAAGCACGGTTCTTAAAATAAGTAGGACTTTTCCTTTGTTGCCTATTTCCGGCGGAAGTTCAAGAAAAACTTAAGGGGTGGCTTTTCAAGTTCCTGAGTTGTAACGTTATGGCGAAGTTGTCCTCACGAGGCGAGGTGAAATGTCCGTTTAATGTAGGCTGTTCTTTGATAAGGTAGCTCTCTATACCTTTACGAGTGTATGTGAGCTGAGGACGACTGCTTTAGGAATCCGCGCGAGCTCATAGAAAGGCATCAGGGTTATCGACAGCCGAGCCTCGAACAGCAAAACTTTCAGTGAAATGTTGCACACTTCCTTCAGTGAGATTCTATAAAATTTGGCAGTCTGGGCTCACTATTCAACGACATAAGCATAAAACTCAATTAGGCCAAGTAAGAAATAAAAAAAACCCAAAAGTTTCTCGTCTCCGCTCGCTTCACTTTTTTGGGGCGCCTCTCTTTTTTGTTTGTTATTGGTAACGTCGAACAAAACCAACGGGCGTTACTTTTAGTTTCCACCCAGTTCTCCCCAATACACTATTTTACAGTTGTCGGCTTAGTGACCTGGCTTCTGAATGGCAGCGAGGCTGGAGTTGACCCTGTTTTGATACAGGCCTCACTGCTTTTATTGTGCAAATCAAGTTGTTCTTATGCCAACTAGTTTGCATTTACATGAGAAAAGCAGAGAGGTCTGCATAAAAGCAAGGTCACCTCCAGCCTCGCTTGCATTAACGGCCAGGTAACTAAGCACACAACTTTAAAATGGCCTATTAAGTACAAAGGAAACTCTAAATGTAAAAGAGATGGCTTTTATCTGCGTTTTAATTCGAACTCAGGCTAAAATTTTAAAGCCTTGGTACGCTAGGTCCGTAGTGGATAGGTCAATTACGAGAGCTTTCCGGCAGGCTCAATCATTTAGTGCTATTGACGTTTTTAATTCACTCTTCTTATCGCGATACATCATGTGATGCATCACGTTGTTGTTTAAAACACGTGTCATAAGGTAACAAACTTGTGTTTAATCAACATTTGACGTTTCATGTTAGCAATATTTGACCTAACAACTCCAACTTATCCCTGGGGAAGGGCAATAATGTGTAAAGAAAGCGTTTAAGTGGAAATAATAAAAGCATTAAAGAATACGACAACACTTTTAAGTTCATTAAACATGTTTCGACAGAAACTTCTGTCCTCTTCAGTTAATTAATGTACAAGGTGTTAGAAGTTGAATTTATAAGTAGGAAAAAATGCTAATTATGCTAGAACAACGGAATGTACATAAAACGTGACGATGTCAGAATAACAATTAAAAGGATAGTTTTAGATTTACATGATGTAATTGCTGATTCAAAGAAAATTGTTCTCTTTGAATATGAAATGCCTCTTTTATCTTAAGTTGGAAACTCGTGGGGGCGTGATCTAAGAAATGGGACAGTCTACTGAACAAGAAGTGGGACTCTACTGAACAAGAAGCGCGACAATGTTCAGAATTCTGTAGGTGTTTTTGAAAATGTGAGAGGCCTTATCACTGACTAAGTGCTCACGCACGCGTGTGGACGAATGCAGGGTTGCCTCGCCGACATAGGTAGCGTTCGTTTTAACCAATCTAAAACCGGATTTTGCGATGGAAAATTAGATTTTCCGTTCCATTTATGGCGAAACCAATCTAAACAATCTTCCTCCGAACGTGGACCGTTCGGATTGGTAACTGAAATCGTTCCACTTGAGCGAGTTAGGTGTAGATTATACAACGTGGTTTGTCAGCTCGGCCCCCAACAAACAACATGGCGGAGGAATGGGACTTTTCAGCCTGTTTAGGTACAAGTGGTTTTAATCATTTTTCGTTACGTTGAGCAAAAGATCTTAAAACCAGAGGAATGTTTAATTGTTGTTTCATTGAGAAGTCAAGTTCAGCAAATAGCCGAAAACAATTGGAAGTTATTTGGGTAAAATGTCTATATTTCTTGCAGTTCTCTCAACAATCGACCCTGACCAGTTTATCGTTCACGTTCAAACGCCAGTCGCTGAATTTGGAATTCTGCCATTGCAAGTTAAATGGTGAAGAAATGAGGTGCTGTTTCTTTTGTCTTTGCGCAAAGAAAGGGAAAACTTTTTCAAAGACAAAAAGTCAAAGAACAAAACTTTGTGGGAGGAAATATCGAAGGAGATGCAAGAGAAAGGATATGGCTACTCTGGTGCTCAATGTGAAACGAGGTTTAAGAACTTAAAGCAAAATCTTACAAAAACAGTCGATCACAACAACGTGTCGGGCAATGACAAAAAGCCATGCCCATATTTTGAAGGGCTGAGCGATATCTTTGGCATGACACCTTCTGTAAAACCTGTGGCCGTTTGCTCCAACAGGGCTGGTCCTGTTGGTGAAGACCTCATCCGTACAAGCTCAAGTTCAAGTTGAAGTTTAAGCTGCTGCATCTTCAACTGATATACAAAGACCATTTTTGGACAACGAAGAAACTCCGCGCAGAGAGGTTAAAAGGTCCAGGGCCAAAATGGCTCTTCAGAGTACGTAAGGAGAGTCTCACTGATTTGTTCAAAGAGTAGCGGGAACAAAGGGTAAAAGAAGAGGAAAAGAAGAGGAAAACATCTCATGGAAATGCACCAGCAAAAGATGCAACGATTTGACAGGTTGCTGGAGCTATATGAAAAGGACATTTCGAAATGAGCCATGTTGAGCTATTTTGGTTTATTGTCAATTATGTTTTCCAGATATTTACATATTGCAAAATGAAAATTTCTCGAGGACCATTTAATTTTGTCAGGAATTATTCTTTCTCGAAATATCTTGTATTTATTGAGATATTACAAATGAAAGTGACCTACACTTCATACAATTTTGTCATAAGTTTATTCATTATAGTCCAGCTGTTATCGTCCAAAAATATGCTGAGTTGTTCACTTTGATGAAATAAGCATGAAATTTTGCCAGATTACTACCATCCTTAAGACCAACATTTTTTGATATGAATCCAGTTAAAATTCGCTATTGGTGCTGAGTTCTGTGCATGCCTAAAAAATCGCCAACATGGAAACGAGGCTGAAAATAGAATTTTTTAAATGCCATTTTAAAGGTAACTGTTCATTTAACCTTCTTATGTTGATAAATAGGCCATAATCTTTGTTAAGAAACTTAAAATAGTGTCACGTGACCCTCTGGCTGGAAACTGAGGCCAGGCTCTACCCCCTGGCGCCCCCTCCCCGGGGGAGAGGCCAGGCTCTACCCCCTGGCTTTTTTTATTTTTTCTTATGTTAAAATTAAGTAATGGACAAGAACACATGGTTTTGCTGCAGAGAGGTTCTTTGCAGCTTGTTTTATATCCTTTTTGAGGCTCTCGTAGCTATGGGTTACTTAAGAAGGTTTTTTGAGCTTTTTGAGTTTTTTAATTTGCTCTTTTACCTTCTTTACAGTGAAGAGGTTTTGCGAGATTTTAGTTAAGCAATTTAATTTGAAAGATGTCCTTTAGGAAGAAAGTTTGTCGAAAAACAATTGGTATGTATCGTGGTGGTCTTTTTCAACTTTGCTCACTTTTTTTTGACTTACTGTAATCTGGTGGAATTAAATAATTCGAAGCGCAGCAGCCATGTTCTTGCCTTCCCTTGTCATCTTTTCGTGCCTGTTGATTAGATTCATCATTATTGCTCAGTCAGAAGATATGAGACTAAACTATACGAAGGTATTTGAACAATTGGCTGCATAATGTTAAACGTTCTATGCTATTTTTAAATTTGTTAGTTTAACAGAATAAGATACCTTATTTCCCCCTGCCTTTGCAATAAGCTTAATTTGTTTTTATTTCCAATTCTACGCGAGTGTACTTTAGTCAAGTGCTATTGTTGGATATTAGTCGAGCTAGCATGCTTAACAATCGACCAGCGAGCCAAAAGAGTGCTTGGTCACCGTGTCAAACTCGGCCAGTATGCCAAATTGGGCTAGTTGAAAATCTAGACAACGCCAGCGAGCATAAACCAATCAAAGCAACTTGACTACAAAAAAGTGATGTGCGCTAAACACGACTCCGTTGTTCGAGGTTCCCAATTAGAATTTGTTTTGAATGGCTACCTGTCGGCCTCTTTTTAGCGAGAGCTTCATCTAGTCATAAAATTCAGCAATACACAAATAAACTGAAAAACTTAAAGGGAACCTCCACTCCTTCTACAGAATCGCTTTAAACGGCAGGGTATAGTATTCGCGATAACGTTAGTTTCAATTTTTCCAGAACAGTAATTATAGTGGAGAAAAACGAATTTCAGAATCGTGTATTTTTGTTTTCAAATTTCTGGGCGCCGCCATCTTGAATAATTGTGACGTGTCTTGGTTGCTCTATTCATCATAGCTGAAAGTACGCCTAGTATACTTCTACAATTAACACGAACTAAGCATGATGAACATACTCCAGTGTAAATAGCGAAACGTAACAATCAATTTAAAAGTCCGATACTCTACATTCTTTTATAATTCCATTACAATAAGTTGTTATAATATATCTTAACTGGATGCTAAAATGAATATAAGAGCTGTCGATTTAGATCTTTAGAAAACAAAAAAGAAATCGGAAAACTCGACGGATGAAAAGAAGAGTTATTGACGAAACATGGTATCCTTGGATACACTGACTAACCTTATAACAGAAAATTCTGGAATGCCGCCAGATTGACATCACAGACAATATCTAATAGTTGCTTTATTTCTTTATTCTCGTCACCTAACTTGAAGAATGTGTAAGAGGAATTTGTATGTTTATTACCACTTCTTGAGAATTGAAATATTTGTATGGCTCGTCCACAGTCAAAGAACACAAAACTTAACCAATTTTATGCGTGACCAACAAAGTACTCTTCCACTCTCAATTTGAAAAATTATTTTCTCTCTAAGACAGACAAAGTGTTTATGTTGGCTGTATCACTATTTTATAAAGAGCCCTTAAACTAATCTTTCGAGTTGATTTAATTAATTTTTTAATGATATTTTGCCACACAACAAATATAATGAAAATAAAATGGAATAGATTTAACAATGGCAGGGAGACCCAAAGGAAACTATGAAGCTTATATTATTTATACGTTATTGTTTTACAAGATGAAACCCAAAAAAGAAGATAAGAACATGACGTCGGGTACAATTACAATGTTATACATTTACAATGCCAAATGGAAGGATACAATACGAAAGAAAATCTGCAGGAAAGTTAATACTTAAAAACACATTTGTATGAAAACTGTTAATAGTTATTACAGAAAAATGCCTTAAGTGCTTTTTTAAAGGAGACAGAGGAAGACGAGTTGACGATTTCGGTATTCAAGGAGTTGTAAAATTTAGTTCCTTCGTAAAAAGCGGAAAATGTTTTGATGTTAGTTCGACAAAGAGGCAAACTATATAAATGAGGGTTTCTTGCGTGATACGAATGAACTGCTCTCTGTAAGGTGAATTTGCAGTCAAGTTATAAAAGGGTACGGTTTTGGTTAGGCTTGATTTCCAGTCGTTTTGTGAGCCTGTGTTCCTCACCCTACACCACGGCTGGATCACTGGTCTACTCATTGCATTTCTTGACCAATCACAGAGAAGCCTGCTGAAATCGAGCAGGCTTCCCTGTGATTGGTCAATTCTGTCACTTGTCCATCCAACATGGCGGATATCAGTGCAGATGAGTTTTCTGTAAAATGTGTGTTAAAGCCTTCCATATCAAGAAGTTTAGAGAAAAACGACAGGAAGCCATTGTTAATTTGTTAGAAGGGAAGGACATTTTAGTTTCACAGCCAACGGCCTACTCAGAAACACTGGTGATTTTCTGTCCTTCTCGATCATTTGCATCTTCGATGTTGCGTAGATGAGTCTGATTTACAAGTTTTTCGTTGGCTACCTCTCTGCTCAACTCCCTTATCCAGGACTGAGCCAGGGTCCTTACTTCAATTGGTATACAAGCAGCGTTTATTGGAGATGAGCAAAATGACAAAAGCGTTACACGCAAAAAAGGAGTTGAAGGCGGTTTATTTCATGTCGTGCTAGGGACCATAGATATAAGCTTAACCGATGGCTACCTGTATTTACAAGTGCAACCTACATGTACAGGAAAACTTCAAAAGGCTTTGGCTGAGTTCCAGTAACGAAGCCCATTGAATCCAACACTGGTAAGAATTAGAGTGGTTTGTAATATTTGCCGTAGTTAATTCCAAATTGATGTTAAGAAAACACTGGATACATGAAAGGTGGGTTTTATCAAAGTGCTGACCGTCCATCACAATGTTTCACACTTAAAGTAATTGTGTAATACCTTCTGCTGGTTGAAAATAAAGGCTCATTGATTTTATTGTTCATATTGTCTTTTGATATTGCAGAGATACATAAATGACAAATACATGATAGAAATGTACAATTCAGTTTGGGACCTTAATTTCTTTAACAATACAATCAAACCTATTCTATACTGTTATGCTATTATACAGTATCTCAATTTAGTTCAGCATGGTTTGTTAAGTTGTGACAATTATTTTTTTATCTTGTGATCATTCAGGCCTTTCAGCATTCTTTTTGGCTTTATGTAATTTCTTTTAAACACAGATATCAAACCATTAAATGGCCATTCAAAGATAATTTTTTTACAGGGGATTTTCAGCCCAAAAAAAGTCAGAGCAAGCATTCCACAAATAGCTTTCAAGAATAAGTGAAATATATGCTCTTGAAAGAGGTCCCATCTCATTTGTTGTGTGTAACACAACAGCAGCTAAGAAAACCAAAGACAAAATATTAAGCCTTGGAGATGAAAGAGTTTGGCATTAAGAGATGCAGTTATGGCCTTTAAGTGTATGACAGGTCTTTGACCTGAATACTTAGGGAATAAGTTTATCCCCAGGGGTAGCATTAGTGGTCAAGCGACCCGTAATTCACAAAAATTAAGCGTCCCACTCGGTAAATCAGCAACCGGCCAGAGGTCCTTTTATTATCGTATTGTAAGTATTTGGAACGCTATTAGCCCCCCATGTAAATTACGTCAATGTGTAAGTAGTTTTAAGCGCAATCTTAAATTAGGCCTTTTAAAAACGTTTTTGTCTTAAATTAATACATAACACAGTGTTTTAGAGTCTATTTTAGTCTTTTTACTTATTATTGTTACTTCTCTTAATTGCATTGTCACTGGAAAGTCCCCATGGGGAGTGATCAATAAAGTATTGTATTGTCATTCTTTATCAGATTCTCAATCGAAAGAACATTGCATTTAAGTTCAAGTTGTCAGTGGAAACGGAAACCTCACCTTTGCCCTTTTTCTATCTCTAGCGATTATGAATTTGTTATTTACTGTCACAGTAAAACAGGTTGTCTTGGATGATACAAGGAGATCCAAAGAATTGCATACATAATGTGATGCCTTTCAAACCAGAATTGATAAACAAAAGGTGCATTCCTTCGGGGTGATCTGGATCAGGATCAGTGATCCAAGATCTGTCTGGATCTAACGCTTTGTTTTCTCGCTGAACTTATTGAATCGCTTAAGGTTTCTGAACTCAGTATTCGCGCGCGCTTTTGCTTATTAACAATTTGTTCATGGTTTTAACTGTGCACTATCGAGTTATGGAGCACTTGGGAAGTTTGAAGAGCACTCGAGAAGCTAGAGTTGCCAAACTCTTAACGCTTCTTTCGTGCTCTTCAAACTTCCCGCGTGCTCCCTAACTCGATAGTGCACAGCTAAAACCATGAAC
>CM042755.1:23692659-23706589 GCA_022496165.2 Catalaphyllia jardinei
TTTATGTATTTAAATAATTGACAGGACGACATGTTTTTGCCGCAGTAAGTTGTTTTGCGGCTTGTTTTATTTTTTTTTTCTTACCTTTGGTATGTGATGTTTCTTAGGGCTTTGAGAGCTTGTCTTCCTGAATATCTTTATTAGCTCTTTTACCCTCTCATCAGTGGAAAGATTTGTGTTTAATCTTACTAAAGTTATGTGTTTTAATTCACGGCTTAAAAATTTTTTTTATGTTTTTGAAGGAGGTTTGTGTTGAAAGCTATCGTACATTTTTTATTGGTTAAGTACTCTCCTAAAGGAGAATAGTGTTTTTTAAAAATGACTGAACTTTTTCCCTCTGACGTGATACATCTTTTGTTTAAGACTTATTTTCAACTGGTTGAATTTCATTTTTTAAGCGCAACAATTATTTTCTTGCCTCTTCTTGTCATCTTTGCGTGCCTGTCGACTTGATTCAGCTTCAGGATTGGGTATCTTGTTTAACTGATAAAGGATGTATAGGTAGCGTTTCAATATCATAAAGCTGTGAAAACTGAACTGAAAAATTACAAAGCAAATTCGAATGAGATATCTTCGAGTGGCTCTTGCATAACTTACAAAATGTAAAATAGTTTAGTACCCCTAGGGATTCATCATGCCTGCAAGCACGCCTAGAATACTTTTTAAATTATCACGAGCCACGCATAATGAAAACACATTTATATAGACATCAGCTATTGGAGTCCTCCGAGTTGGATGTATGGCCGTCAACATTTTCGTGCCACTCAATCACAATGTCCGGTACTTTACATGTTAATGTTATAAACTAGATGCTAAAATGAATAACAGATGTTGATCTAGACGTTTAGAAAACAAAAAAGAAATCAGAATATTTCTACGGATAAAAAGAGGACCTCTTAACGAAACATGATATTCTTGGATACACTGACTAGACTTATATAGCAGAAAATTCTTCAATCACAGACAATATCCAAGAGTTGTTTTATTTCTTTATTCTTATTATCTGACTTTTTGAGAATGTATAATTACAGTAAGAAGAAATTGTATTTTTATTAGCACTTGAAAACTTACATTTTTGAACATGAGAACTGTCAACTAATGGCTCGGCCACTGTCAAAACGGAAACTGACTTAACCAATTTTGTACGTGACAAACAAAGTACTCTTTTACTTTTAAAAATTTGAAAAATTATTTTATCCCAAGACAGACAAAGTGTTGATGTTGGCTCCCTGACTATTTTATAAAGTGCCCATAGCCCAATCTTTCAAGTTTAATCAGGTCATTCATGCAATAAAACTCAGATTATTCTTTCTTTGTGTAACTGAAGCAGGAAGAAACATTTCTTGAATTATCTTGAAATTGGTAGAAAAAGTGCTAATTTTATTGATAAGCCGCGACAAATTACTCAATTACTACCTTTTCCTCTTCATTTAAATGTTTGTCGTTCTGATTGTGGTCCGCTTCAACTATACCTTGAATACAAGAATTAAGAGACACATATTCGACAGTTTTAGATTGAGCGGCACTCTTAACACATCCTATGCTCAGAACGTAATTGGTTCTTCAGAGTGATGACTCTTAAGTACAACCCTTGCTCAAAATGTATTTTCTCATTACCAGTTTTCTCATATTGTTTTTAATGTTAATTCTGAGAATTTGGTTTATCAAAGAGGTAAATCTTAAGTACATCCTATGTTCAAAAAATATGTTAACTGTGAGAATTTGGTTTTTCAAGGTGGTAACTGTTAGATACATCCCATGCTCAAAATCGATATTCTCATTACTCGTTTTCTCGATTTTTGTTTAACGCTAATTCTGAAAATTTGGTTCTTCATCAAAACAATACCTCTGGTTTATTTTTTTCTTAGATTTTGATCATTCTTGCATTGAAAATGTTAAAAGTAACGTGAGTAGAAATAATGAATGCACTTATCTCAGCTCAGTATATTCCGAACAGTAACCTTGGGCCAGAGTCCAATAGAAGACTGCGATCCAAGATGGCTAAATTTTCTGATATGTTGTCTTCGACTGCCTGGAGAGAGGGAAGAAAACAAATATTTAATTAAGACTTTAACTATAGATTTTCAGGACAACAGAACTGATTTCCATAAGGATTTCCATGAAAACCACTATGGGTTGTATTGTTCGCTCTTCTAAAGTGCACGGCAGATAATATTTCTAAATTGGTTAATGGTATAAGGTAGCTATTTAACCTTGATTTAATGATGATTGAAAAGATTTTTTAGGACGTTTTACGTTGTGACATTCTTCTCTCAACCTAATGTTTTCAGACCCTTCATTGTAATTCCAACAACAAAATGAAAAATGTAAGATGTTCCTGTCCATAATAACTCACCCCCCTCCCTTGCAAAAATAATCTAAGCCAACAGACCTGCGACCAAAAACTCTTACAAACTAACGGTAGTCCCCATACATAATCATTAACGAAATTTTACAGTGCACCTATACTTTGTTGATGCAAGTTGTGGCATTTAGTGGACAACAAGACAACCGTACGCTTATATAGTAATGGTACCGAGACTTGCCAATTTTGCTATTCGAGTACGATTTTTAACACTCTTGGGCTAAAAAAAAATTAAAAAATCATTATCTTCTTAACTGAGCTAAGATATTTTTCGAATAACCATCTGAAGCCAGAGGTTTAGCTTTGCAAACTGCCATTTGATGAATACATTCAGAATCTCACGAGCTGTCATACAGCACATCCAGTTACTCATCCAAGAAATGGCATGCAGAAGAAACGGCAAAACTTAAGTTATTTTTATTCACCTTGGTTTACTTATGATGGTTTGTTAAAGAGATAACTAACTCAAATACTTCCTCGTAGTCAAGAGAGTTGCATCATAATTACCAAAGTTCTTGCCGTCAAAGCAATAATGTAATTTTTTCTGTTATTAACAATTAGACTACGAGCCCGAGTTTTCTACGAGCAGATAGTCAACGAGGCGCAGCCGAGTTGACTATCGCTCGTAGAAAACGAGGGCGAGTAGTCTATTTGTTTTAGTATAAATTTACTGCAGTCTCATTGCATAAAAAGAAAAAAATGTCAAGTAACGCGTAGAAAAGAACTGTTTTATCATGTTACATCAGGTTCAAACGTGATGCGCGGTGTGCTGATGCGTAACTGTTGACTATCAGCACTGATAGAAAACGGTAATATAGCCAATCAAATCCACGGATTCACAATAGACTACGGTAAATTTATACTAATATGTATTATGTATTTCTATTTCACTTGGCAGCGTAAGAATGAGTTGATAAAGAAGGACAGGCGCTATTTATAACGAAAAGGTTTTAGCGATATCTACTACTTACTTAATCGGCTTTGTTCTCTATGGAAAATAAGCCAGCCACTGAGCTCTGTATGACAGGCGCCAGGTGGCTTATGGCCGACCGGGTTGGTGTCCATCTCAAGGCAACCTTAGAAAGTATGTGACCAGGCCATCGGATTTATTTGCAGTTGATTGCCATAGCAACATTCCAGCAACCAGTTTTAGTGTCAGCAGATCTGGGATTAACTGCAGAGAAATAACAACAACATGATATTATGTAAATTCTAGGAGAAACAGACTCGGAGGAGGGTCGTGGGTTCAAATCCCATCTGGGACTCGGATTTTTTTCCGAGTCTATGTTTCTCCTAGAAGATCCGGGATTAATAGCATTTTTCAATGCTTGGAGCCATCGAGGTCAATTTTCTTCTTCGCTTACTGTTTCTAATCAAAGAACTGTTTCAAAAGCCAATTGCTCTTTTGTTGGCAAACAAGTAGCAATACTGCTAGCCTAACGAGTTTACAAATTCATGTATTTGGGAGGTGAATGAAGGTTCTAATTTAACTTCTTTTTCAGCGCAAGGCCGGGGGGGGGGGGGGGATACTTAACAAAGTTTAATACGGGGAGACTCCTCTCCAAGGTTCAACCCCTTACCCTTTTATATACCATTTTGGCAGAAAAGGTACCCCTTTTAGATACTTTTTATTGAAAAAAGATACCCCTTTCACATACCTACTTTAGGAAGTTTTGTTCTCATTTTCATGTAATGCTTAATAAATAAACGGATACAGCCGTAAAGGGTGTCTAGTCGAACTATTACAATTAAAAGCCCTTTAAATACCTAAATGACCGATTTCCTTACAATTTTACATGCCTCAACTTGTGAAATCCCTACCCTTTTATATACCAGGAACCATGATCATTCTGATATCTATCACATCCCTTTGTTCATTAATAATTGAAAAACCAGTTCTAATGTCACGTCTGGATGCCCCACTGAATCTGGGCCTACCTTCAACACTTCAGGGAAGGGTAGATTGTAGATAATCTATAAAAAAAATTGCGAAAATTGCAATCCACTTATCAGAACTTCAGTCGAGTTGCTAACAGGAAGCTTGCCAGGATTCTATTGCTGGTCTTGCTACACTTCATTTGAATTGGTGATTGACGCCTGTCACTCCAGTGTGATTTCTTTGGATTCACCTTTGCTGCATCTGGTTAACTACTGTGAAACAACAAGAAAGCCATGGTTTTGGGTTTTCGTATATTAACACAAGCAAGACTGAATTAATCAAGCAAACGGACGTCTTATGGCCTTGCGCTATACAAGCCTCCCGCAACATGTGGAATAAAACTCGCAAACGACTGCCAACAAAGTAGTGCAATGTGGGAATGAACTGGAAGTTATTAGTCTAAGGTTTTGATATAAACTACACAACTGTTCTATTCATGTCAGAGCAAAGGAAAAGGCGGTGGATAATTTCTGCTTTTATCGCAAGGTAGATAGAATGTACAAGGTAGCGCTCCGAGTGGACAAAACAAATTGTGAATGTTAAAGCCAATTTGCTTATCGAACAGATAATCAAACTTTATATAAACGTTACAATAGTTGCTCACAAGAAAAAAGATTGATTGCTATTCGGTATTTCAACTTCGCGTTTTCTGTACAGTCTTCGGTGTCAGGGACGAATGCATGCAATGAAAACAACTAGTTGAATAAGGGCACATAAAATAAAGAAAATACGAACTTGCCTGAAGGGAGCACATCTGCTAAAATGTCTTCGTCCTTGCCTTCAATTCAACGGCGACCGACGCTAAAATAGGTGTGCTATTTTACACTTCTTTATATATCTTTACATGCATTAAAATTCATTCCCGCCTTGAGAAAAATGCTTTAAACAAAAGAAATACATCACACGTTATGATTCTGTGCTTTGAATAATTGTTAAAAATGAGCAACCTGAAAGAAAAGCACGCACCTGAAAGGAATTTTGATCCCAACACGTTATGTTTGTAATTAATGGTATTCCGGCTCCGTAGTACGGCTCCGAGGCTCCAGAAGAATGAAAAAAATCAGTCAACTCTTGACTCGGGTTAAATCTCCTCTTTTTCATTTGATGAATTCAAAATCTTCCGATCAAGACTACGCGCGTTGTTCAGTTTATGAAAAGTTTTCTCATTTTATTACTATCATCATACAGGGTCAAATATCAAACCGCGCGTCCTAGGGCGAGCACGGTTCTTAAAGCGCCTATGAAGCGAAAATTTTTCGACATAATTTAAAAACATAACTTTTGAAATATGCAATTCCAAAATTTGAGACGCCTGCGATAAAAATTGTTGATTTTACGAGTGGGCAATGTTGAGCTATTTTACTTTCAAAAATGGTCAGGAAACTGGAACCGAATTTAATGCGTTGTGACGTCAGTTTGGTTGTTCCGGTTTGTTTACACCTTGTTATTGAAGAGAAATTCAGAGGTTAAGAAAATGTCAAGTGATTTTGAATCGATTAGTTTCCCCAATTTTTGGAGTAGTTCTGATGAATCTATTTTTGAGGACGATGAGAATGATGTTGAAAAAAGCTCTAACACACGTCGGAAATAAATCCCTGTGCGTAATGTCGACTGACCCCGCCAGTTCAAGCGTTTTTAGAATCTCTGTTTTTCCTGTCGTCTCAAGACTGGTTCAGTCCTGGAATTGTTCAAGCTGGTATCAATACACCATTTTTATTTGTTTATTTATCTTTTTTCATCAGCGATGTAACGAAATGTGGCGGAAGCTCGGTCAACGAACATGGTACGTAACTATATCTGCAATAAGCAACTGTAAAACAAGCAAATCATAGAAAGTACTACAGTCAAACCTCTATCAAACGGCCCCTTACTTAGCGATCGTGAACTGATTGTTGACAAATCATGAAACAAAACCGCGGGGCCGTTTAGCGAAACTAAAATGTTTGCATTTATTAAATTGTTGGGTGGCATTTAATAATACAAAGCCCACGGGACAATAGGATTTTAAAGGCGTTTTAGCATGTAATAGAAAAGAGCATGGCTAAAACTGACTCATTCTTTGTAATTTAGTAGGTTTCTTTGTGAGTAGAATTATAATTTGAACTTGATACGCACATTTTTTCTGAACTGTGGAAGTATTTTTCGCAGGTTGCGCGCGAGCAGTGCAGTTAAAATTTTACAAGGGATTCGACAATATGGTAATGCTCTCTAAATAATAATATGGTAACCCTCTCTAAATAAAGTGTGTATTATTATTAAGTGTATTAAAGACTCATTTGCCATAAGACAGATTTGAAGTTGCGCAAGTGACTACTACGCGTGCAAGTGATTGAATAATCTGAAAGCACGCACGCATTTAATTGAAAAAGAATGAGTACTTTTCAGTTTTTACCGTCCGCCCTCCGTGCATTTTAAGACGGCGTCAAATTTTATAATCACATTGCGCATTATAAACTCTTGGGTGTCTCGGTCTACTGAGAAGAGTAGTATCGTGGCCAAAACATTCTCGTCCCCATAGCGCTTTTCGCTTCTCTTAGCCGGCGGGACCAAAACACGCGAATCGAATCGCCAAGGCCCGCCGCGCTAAGAGAAGCGGAAAGCGCTATGGGTATGAGAATGGGCCAGAAAAAGATCAAATGACTTGTACAAGTTGTATCTAGCTTAGGAGAGTTTCAATTCAGGGAGAAGCTGCAGTTGTAATGGCCCCCGAAAAGTTTTGATCAGAGTCGCTTTCGCTTGCTTACCGTCCAGACCTCGCTCTTGTCACAAACTTCCCCACCCCACACCCCTTAGCTGTGTCCAAGCTGAAACAATTATTTCCACACTCTCCCCCACAAAGGCCAAGTTTGTAACACTTATCGCTTCCGAAGATATTTGAATTTCGCGCTCGGTGAGTTTGCTACGCGTCGGTGATTCCAAACCTTTGTCTTGCGGACAATAGAAACCCTTTCCTTCAAACAATAGATGAGGCCATAAAAGGAACAAAAGCTTGATTGTTGCCCAGCCATAATCCTCACCGAAAGCTTGATACACTGACGTCACGCGTCGTGTCCCGTGACGTTTTGACCGCGCTACTCAAATGCCAATTTCGAGGGAAAAAAAGCTCAAATTTGCGCGCTCGTATAATTTAAAACTTTTATCTTTGGCAACCCAAAGATTGGAATTGTGTATTTCAAACGTTATATTTTCATATTATGGGGAAAGATTTCGCTTCATAGACACGGTTTTTCTTCGCCTTTTCCGGCGAAGCTTGGAACAAAACTTAATAGGTAGTTTTTGATGTTCTTGAGTTGTAACGTTAAGGCGAAGTGGTGGTCAAGAGGCGCGATGAAATGTCCGTCTTATGCTGTTCTTTAATAAGGTGACTCTCTACAACTTTACGGGTGTACGTGAGCTGAGGACGATTGCTCTAGGAATCTGCGCGAGCTCATTGAGAGGCATCAGTGTTATCGACAATTTATGACATCAATCAAGCCTGAAACAGCAAAACTGACAGTCAATTGTCTCATATTATCTTGGGTGAGATTTCATAAAATTTGGCGGTCTTGACTCCCTAACGGCATAAGCACAAAACTTAATTGGGCCAAGTAAAAAACAAAACAAAAGTTTCTCGTCCTCGTCCGCTTCAGGTTTTTAGGCCGCCTCTATTTTTTTCATTTGTTATAAGTAACGCTGACAAAAAGCAACGGGCGTTACTTTGACTTTGTACCCAGTTTTCTTCAACTGAGTCCAAACAAAACTCTAAATACAAAAGAGATGGCTTTTTTTCTGCGTTTTGATTCTAACTCAGGCTAAAATAAAGTATAAAGCCTTGGAACTTTAGCTCCGTAGTGGATAGGTCAATTACGATAGCTTTCATGCAGGCTAACTCACATCGTGCTATCGACGTTTTTAATGCACTCTTCTTTCTTGTTATTGTGATATATCGTATGACGAATCAAGTTGTTGTTTAAAACATGTATCAAAATTCTGTTTAATCAATATCCGATCAGTGACGTTTCATTTTATCAATATTTGTTTTAAGAACTCCAACTTATACCTTGGAAACAGTGATATTGTGTAAATAAAGCATTTAATTGGAAATAATAAAAAGGTCGAAAATAATAATAAAAAACGCCCACCAGCACTCCTTTTCATAGAATTCCAAAAGACCACACGTTAAGACATTTTTCTAAGGAAAGCAATCTTGACTTTAAGTTTCTGTTTTAAAAACAAATATTCTGGTCCGTTGTAAAGCATATGCCAAAGTGCATTGGCATAATCCTTGAACCAGCGAATACCAAACGGTGTATCGGTTCTGTTCTTGCTTGAACCTATCCATAATGCCTCTGTTTTGGATCTATTCAGTTCAAGCCCCGAACACAGTCTAAACAAATCCATCTTTTTAAATAGATATGCTGGCCGATGAAGTAGCAACCTGAGTACAACTATATGTACAGGGACCCTCATCGCAATGTGACTTCAAAAATGAGCTTTTCCAGGTAGAATACCACAACAGTAAATGAATAACTACCTCAAAAATGTTAAAAAGTGGTGCACGATAACTTAGTAATGATTGGTTTCGTTCCCGACACTAATTCGTATAAACAATTATTTTGAGATTGAAAATTTGAATTTTTTAAATATATCAACTTCAAACCCATCAGTCTTGGGTTTGATAAACTCGAAGCAAAGCAATTGTTTCTTACCCTGAAATAATTGCAACATCGAATTCTATTTCATTCAATTAGTGGCTCATTACTCTCGCGCGCTCAACAGAGTATTTTTTGGAGTCATGTTTATTAAAGTGCCCCTAACACCAAAACGTTTTTTGCGCCAAAACAATAAAGCTTATTTTGTTGAGTAATTTGACGCAAAAATATTTTGATTTGGTTAAATCCTCGAATTTTTATGCCCCGTCAACGTACGTCAAAATGCCGGCATTTTGGTTCGCGACCGAGTTTAACGGAGCATGATATGGGTAGAGGGCGGGATGTGACACGATGATTCTGTAGTTCCCATATTTACTTGTTTTTGTGGGAAACGCTGAGGAAATAGTTCGAAAAATTGCCAGCCAGGTGCATTGTAAGGGGGAGCTTTTACGCTTCATGTCACCGATTTTATTTAGAGATGATCGGCTTGGGTCGATTTCGTGAGAGCGAAACGTGCAAAGCATTTAACAGTGAGAGCCGTCTAGGAGTTCTTTGATCTGTTCTATGCATTTCAAATCAGATAATTTCGTTCGATGTCTGGATTTTTAAGAAAAGGAGGGGATTTTGCTGACTCCATGGCTTTGGTGAAAACCGCTTTTCTATCGATTCATGCATCCGTTGTTGTATCTAATCTGAGAAACAGCAGTCAGTCAGCGCAGCCGATAGAGACAGAAGGCAGGAGAACACTGAGCGATCTTTTTCTGAGCAAATGTTCTCTGCCTTGAAATGTTTAAGTTTCCTTCTTTGGTCAATTCTTAATTTGAAACAGAAATATGGGAGGGTAATTTTGGCAGAACTCAATTTCTTTCGAAGTCATGTTGTGAACAAACACACTGGTTTGGAAGACTAGTCGTTTACCAAATGTGGCCATGCAGGGAGACATTCAAGCAAGGAAATACTGAGAATTGGTATGTACAGAATCCCTGAACATCCAAAATCGTCAAGAACAAGATCACTCTTCTTTGAGTCTTGACAACCTTTCAAGTGTAGCAATAACATTTGCTCATGTTTGAAGGGAAGCGACGCTGCAATTATTTCCACACTTTTGCGCGTAAAAAATACAAACACTGTGTCAAGAGAGGATCAGTTGATCTACATCAAGAACGCATTAGTTTAAATAATTCTAAGAAAGTGAATGAACTTGACTGTTATTTTCAAAGTTATATTATGCGAGATAGAAGAAGGTGGGAAAATAGTAAACACGCGTCACGCGCGCTACAAATTATATGTTATTACTCTTTTGACTTCTACATATCTTTGTCTTCGAGTCTGTCCTTTAGAGCTCGAATTCTTTGTTAGCATCCACCTCCTTGTATTTGGTTGTCTTCTCTTAGTTGGCCAGAGGCTGGGTGCTCAGTAAAAGACTAGCAAATGAATCAGCTTGGTCGTCATCGCGAGTGAAGTCCTACTTCATGTCTTCAGCGATATAATAAATTTCAGAGTCTTCTGAGTCAAAATTCATTTTGGAATCCGACGAAGTACAAGACATTGTTACTAAAAACAGAAATCGGTTGACTGTGGAGTCCCAGCGAAAAACTTGTGCGGCAAAATGGCTCTTGCACTCATGCAAAATAGAAGAACTGACTGGGACAGCCGGAGCGTTCGTTCTCGATTTGACGCCACAGCGTTAACTCTCCCCAGATTTCCCATGCGCGGTCGCGAACCATTGGAAACTCGGTTTTGACGGGGCATAAAAATTCGCGGATTTGCGCCAAATTACTCCACAAAATAAGCCTTATTATTTCAGCGAAAAAATTTTTTGGTGTTAGGTGCACTTTAAAGAAGCCTCGTTTTTCTTTCTTCTTCCAGCTCTCCGTACCTGTTTACAGCATTGGCAAAACGTTTTTGTTAATTTTGTTCCTTTTTGTAGACCTATTATATAAGTAGCAGAGTAATAACTTTAGTTAGGAATCAAGTCCTTAGAATCGGTCTTGCCCAAGAGAAGATCAAGGTAAGAAGGTGAATCCTCCATATAGGCCCTATACCCAAGTAACCTCATTCCCAGGGCCTTTTCCACTTTTGAAAATGGCGGAGGTGTTGCTTATGTTTGGTTTCTTTTCAAAACGAAAGAAGCCTCCAGCATTATGCATTAAAACATGGCGAGGGCCATAGCTACTCTGCTTTTTTGATATTAAATTTAAAATATAAGGAAAACGTCAATTAAAAGAAAATGAATTTATATCTTACATACAAATTTTGCGGTACGCTTAAGTCCTTTACTTTCTTTATGACTGCAAATCTAAAAAACAGCGGTGAATTTGAAACAGAAATTAATAGAATTAGCCGCCCTGATTCACGTTTTCCGACTTCTCCAGACACTGAAAAACGCAGAATTTGGTCATTTCACGTTGCCTTTTTGCACAGGACGACAGTAAGAAAATGAACCAGAAATTATAATGTGCATTCACAGCCATTGTCCTGCTCATAGAATCTTGTTTTAGCGACGTCCCCATTAAGTACCGTTGCTGTCGCCGTTGTCCTCAAGGCAAAGAATTTAAAAAACCAGCCAAACGAGCACAAACGAAATCCCAGCCGAACAAAAGGACAGCTGAGAGTGCAAAAAACATCCATGCTGTGAAACGTCTTTAAAGGTCTAAATATATAAAATGACTTGTTACATAAATTGACTTGTCTCCTCCTCCTGAACTGGATTGCATACATAATGCGCTTAAAACGGCTCTGACTTGCGGCTCCTCTCGGGGTTTTCTAACTGACTAAAGGGAAATGAAGTTAAAGACCGTTTTTGCAATTGCCGCGGTTTTGATATCCGTTGTTATCGTTGGCATGATTCTCAGTTATACCAAAGAAACCGTACAAGACATGATCAGATTTAGTGACAGCATAGAATTTTATTCGTCCACTCAATTTTTCGCCTACAACTCCAAGCTTCACGATTATACAGCACAAAGAAGAACAACAAAAAACCCATATTTATCTCACAGAAACCGACCATTGCCTTCCTAGAAACTTGGCCTAGTCTTCCCAGATTGGCGATCCCGAGACCTGTAACTGTGATGTGATTGTGCAAAGTTTCCGAGACAAGTGCCAAGATAACAATAAGTCATACATCACTTATTTGTTTGATTCAAACACCCTCTCTTTGCATCAGGACGAAATGTGCTCTTTTTTGCTGCTAGGGATAGAAGACCAGGCTATCATTATTACATATTTAGAGACGACGACATCACTCTCCGGTATAACGAGTTTATACCCGCCGACACGACTAAGATGTCGCCGTTCCGAGCTGTGGAAATTTGGCTGCTAGATTACGAGCCAGTAGTGGGTGTGTTGGGGTGCAAGGTCCATCATGGAGCAAGCACTGTCTTAAGTAGAAGGAGAGGTTTATGCGATATAAATGAATTATCTTTCGTTCTCCTTACTGCGTTTTTCGACACCTTCTTTAACGCTTTCCACCATAAAGCTGTTGAACATGTCCTTCCCTATCCCACGCAGTACGAACGTAGCGGTATATTTGCAAGTGAAAGAGACACTATGATAGCTGTAGAAGTCAAATTTGGCGGCCAAGCATTCCTGTTTTCTCCTGTCGCAGCTTGCGATACAAAACATCGAAAATATGATAGGTCTGAAATAAATATAACAGCAATATCGCTACATAGATGATGGTTTTATGCTTACTAATAGAGCTGACCTATCTAACAACATTACTAACCTTTGCTGGATTGTTCTTAGGTACGAAACAGCACCGATAGCTCGTTCCGAAGATAGGTCAGCTCTATTAGTAAGCATAAAACCATCATCTATGTTACAGGTCTCGGGATCGCCATTTATTTATTATCTCAATGCCTTCCTCGAAACTTGGCCTCGTCTTCCCAGATTGGCGATAACAGAATGGATTCTGGACTACTCTACAAAAAGGAATCAACAGAGCAAGACAAATAAACTTTATTAATAGCAACTTACACTCTAAAGCTAATATTTGGTTCTATTATGATGTCCACCATGCCACTTGGCTATTTCTTAATGCAGAATTCAGAATTATCAGTAATCCATAAATTTTGAATCATATAAATCCCATCTTTTTGAGAGCAGAAATACCAATAATCTGTAAATTTTGATTCATATATCTATCATATCATTTATAGAACGAAAAATGTTATATTAATAATTTTTCATTTCTCTTCGTTTCAATAATAAGAGGGTATTCAATCTTTTCAAATACTGTGTAATTTTCACGCAATGTTTTCATTACTTTAAACCACATTAAACCATTTTTTACTCACATTTTGGGCCTCTTTATTTTTATTATAATTTTACGTTTTAAATGAATGCCCTTTAAGTAAAATTTTGGGTTTCAATCAAATACACATCAAATTTTCTAAATCAATTTAGACTATTTTTTCCCTCACCCTAACTTAAATCACTAACTTTAATTACTAATTTTAACGTTCCCCCTTTCTCTTCTAACCACGCCATGCTTATCTCTCCTTTATTATCATTATCATTATTGTTGCACTGCCTTGTGGTTGACGTGGTTGCTTTGCAGTTTGTTGGTGCCTCAACGTTAGTGTATTCTTTAACATCTAACAATTTTTTTACTTAATATCTTTATTTTTTATTTTCGATTTTCTGCTTACAACTATTCCTGTGCATATATCCACCCCCTGATATAATACCCACTGTTTCAGTGGAGATTTGGGAACCGTTTTATTAGGGATCCCAAACTTTTACACCTGTAATGCTACAAAGGTTGCTAAATATATCTACTGCTATAAATGTTTTTTATTATACAAACAGTTTTTTAAGGGGAGCAGGGTTGGCGCTGTAATGACAGCTCTCGCCTGTCACCAATGCGGTCTAGACTCGATTCGGGCCTGGTGATATATGTGGGTTGGAAATTGATGTTGGGGGCTCTTTTTTCAATTTAATGGAGGGAGGCCAGACTCTACCCCTGGCTGCCCCTCCCCGAGGGAGGCC
>CM042755.1:23717153-23724653 GCA_022496165.2 Catalaphyllia jardinei
TAATAGTAATAGTAATAGTAATAGTAATAGTAATAGTAATAGTAATAATAATAATAATAAATAATTTGTTACTAATAATCGAGTGGCCCGCCTAGACTAGCATAGCTATCCGCAGGCCAGTCCAACTGTAAAATGTTTTTAGTAAGAAATGACAATGATGATGATGATGATGATGAGTATGAGTATGTGACTATCTGGTTAATTAAGCAACAGAGAGGATTTTGCCATTAATTTTGGAAGTAAATACGAATAACTCGAAAGGAGATCTTCATAAAATTGCAAGACTTATACGACTGGGTTGCAAAGTGTAACTTTCTTCTTCCGTCTTAGTATTTCGCTTAAGCGGTCGGCAATTTACTAAGCTGACCGGTTATTAAGTGATAATAATGTTGACTTACTCTAATCGTTTAACTGGGAACGTTTCACATGCAATTCGGGAAATCGTGAACATAGAAAACTGGAATAATATTTATCGTTGAAAACTTCTTTTTCTCTTACCTGAGATTCACATAAAATAAAAGTGGCAATAAAGGGCCTCTAAAAGTCGTTTGCTTTCTGGAATTTAGCAAGAAATAATAATGCCAATAACAGCTAAACTGTTGAAAGATCTAGAAATGCTGGATTTTCGGTGCAAGTGTAAGCGCCATTTGTCTCACAACGGGCTTGCGCTTTCCACCATCGAAAATATACACAAACTTCCGGCTTAATTGATTATGGACCTTAAACATTTTCATATAAATATTTTTACAATGTAGTAAATGAAGTCAAACCTATAGTTACCCTCGACGCGTTTATTCATTATAAAATCAACCCTCGCAGCAGTCGTCGATTTCACGTGAGCTCGTTACACAAACAAAGAGGCATCTGTCTATCGAGTAAAGACTTTTCTCGCATTTCAATTTAACTAATTTGGAGCAGACGGTCAATCAGAATCGTCCGGGGTGCGTTAAACAAACATGATGCGTCGCTTACAGAAATCAGGAAGTTAACTGAAAAGAGTAAGTACAGAAACGAAGATACTACAAAAATACCTATTATTCTGAAAATACATTAAGAGCTTAAGAAAATTTGACCTTAAAAAAAAAGCGCTATAAAAGCACTTAAAGATCCCTCCCCCTAGAGATGACTTTTTTAGCACGGTCGATAAATCAGCGCATATTATCTAACTTTGAATTTCGATTACATCGCTCTGGATAATTTCCCTCAAAACGCTTGAGGGATTCAAAAGAACTAGCCTAACATCATCATCACCATCAATATTTATACACGAAATCATATCATTTTACATGGTCTTCCTAAGAGCAGTTTGCTGTAAGGATCGACTAAGGTCATGCAATATAGAAAAAAACCGATTTTCCCAAACTTTGCCAGAATAAAGGCGTTTAGATTTTTATTTGAGTTTTTGGAATTTTTTTTGTTTTTTGCGCTCGCTGCGGCCTAAATTGACACTGAAATCGGGCATTTTCCGGAAGCTCCCGTTTAAAAAGTGAAAGCCTTGTAGAGATGAACAAACCAGGAAATCAAAAGACCCTATTTCCTATGCTTATTGCCGGTGTAAAATTTAAAACAGAGTTGAACCTAAATTGTTGACGAATTTTTTAAATTTATGCTTCGCCACAGAGCTGACACTCTCTGAATTTAGACGAAATTCAAGGCATAAAAAAACATTCTGGCACATGGCTTCACCCAACGAGACTATACTCTAGGAAAGAACAATCATTTTAAGTACTTGTCGGGCGAAAAAAAATTGGAGTAAATTAAACGGCGAATTCTGACAATATTTTCAAAACAGGTCACTTGAGCAATATGAGCGACCCTATGATCTTTGATGTCAACTTGGAAATCAATACACGGCTGCTCTTAATTTGACTTTCATTCGTCAGAATATACGTTTCTTTACTTTTGTTTGCTTTGCTGACATATTCTCTGGTAGGAGAAGTTAGGACTTTGAATTTGGAAGCATCCGGCTACCCGCTTAAATATGAACAGCTGGCATATTTTTGAAATTTGACCCACTTCGCATTCAGACGGTTACATTATAAAAGTCAAGTTGATCGTCGAATTGCACGTTAAAATTCGCTTTTAGAAAACGGCGGTATCTTAAAACAAGGTAGCAACAATCAAATTCACTTAATGCTTGTGAATTATTCCTTACCTTAGCGAGTTTTTTTTTCCGACGGGAAGCCACAGCAGTATTAGCAAAACACAGAGCAAAAGTACTGAACCATGCTGTACGTGACAGTAACGTAACTTAACATTGGTCTGGAGAGGAGGGGGTTGAGGTAGTGGCCCACATTGCACAGGTGGTTTTTGAACGCTCGTGGCACAAATTTTCACTGCGTTGGTTGGACTCAATGATTTAAGGTCGCTCAAATAATGGGGCATGAAAGAAAACGATTGGTTCCTTTGAACAGACTGGATACAGATGATCGATGATACGGCGGGTGTACGCGTGGCCGCTCATCGCGTGTCAACCAAAAGCTCTTCTCGGAACGCTCCACGGCTCCACGAGGGCTGATTCTCCATTTAATCGACCCGATAATGACCTCAGATGAATGTCGACTGTTATGTGTTATAAGTATGCAGATTTCCTCATATGAATCCCCTTGTCTCCGCAATTATCCGTACTGGCTCCTTGCATGACCAAATTTTTTTCCCTTTCCCATGTTCCCTAACGTTTTTTGCCTTTATTCTCCTGTTCTCCAATTGTCTTTTTGTCTGGAATCTACTTTACTCTATTTTCTATTTTAGTGAACGTGTTTTCTAGGAATAAAAATTAAATAAATGAATAAAAATGACCAGGTGTTAGACGGTTACGTCATAAAGCTCAGGTTGATCGTCGAATTACACATTACATATTCTCTTTTAGAAAACTTACGGTGGTATCAATAATTGTTATATTCTCAACCTCGGATAATGCAGTTCTAGCTTTCTGATTGCTTTACCGTATCTCGGTTACCAGCGATTATACCTACGTTTGACCTTATATGGAAATTAATGTAACAAATGTGGCTTGGCATAAAATTTTACGTGCGAAGCCAAGTTCCGTCGGCAAAAAATTGGATGAAATAAAACAAATTCGGTGAGCTGTCTATAGAAGAAATACATGAAATTAAGGACAATCTCATTCCAGTAACAAAAAGCCATAAAGTTCGGAATGAGAATATTTAACAGTACGTACTCGTTAAGTTTCCCTTAAAATCTCTAAAATTTCAAACATGAACATCGAGATTTCACGCATTCATGAAGATTACGTAACAACAACAATTTTTACCTTAATGTTACTGAATGGCTTGCTAGTCCTATTGGCACCAGATTTTCGAAACTGATAGAAGAAATGTCAAAAGAACAATTGAATTTTATTCGGAAGAGTTTTTGCACATGTGCGAGGAATAAAGATGGCACACTGTTAGTTTACAAATGTTCATCTATGAAATCCATCTGAGAGCCGCCATTGATCATTTCCTTCGCTCGCTGCCGATCAACAAACCGTTTTCCACTATTTCTGATCCCGCTTCTACTGAGGCAAATAAAGCATCAGAGTATTTGCAAAAAACCTCAGAAAAACAAGCAATAGAGCCCATACGAAACTGTCAGAAACCAATTTCCAATGAACAGATAAAGAAACTGTTTGACAGCCGCGGTGAGCTCGGACGGGCAGAGAACGACCTAGTTTTACCTCAGTCTCCTTTTTGGCTGACCAGGACAAGAGATTCGACGCTAACGAACGCCAACAATTCTGTGCTTGCAAAAAATCCATCAAGGAGTTGAGTATTTTGATGAGCTGAACCGAAGCGTCGGCTCGAATCTTTACCAGCCATGAAAACCCATCAGGGTCTCAGAGATTCTGAAGAGGAATCGGATGCTAAGATATTTTCCGTCCATGACTCTAAAACTGGCCAGCAACAATCTCCACATATCCAGCTCGAACTGATGCGAGGGTAGCCACAGCAAGGGAACGCTGATAGAGTTCTTGCCGAGAATAATTTTGACATAACGTCTGTCACATGGCGATCAAATTTTACAACTATTACGTGCAAGTGCGCAATTAAAACTCTTCTCGATGACTCAAACTTGAACGCTTTTCAAACTTTCTGACCAAGGTTGAATATCCTTCGTTTGGTAGACGTTCCTTAAATTAGAGATGATGGTAATTTTCGCTCAGCAGACTCGCAGGCTTCGCTTTCAAATTTTCATTCAACGAAAGTTTACAAGCGGCGCGCATGCCATGTGACTTCCCACTTGCTGTTGTTTTTGCCACATGAACTTCCGGTCGTTTTGTAAAATCGATTAAAGAAATACCTCACTACAGATGCGGAACGTCTGCGTCACAAATTTGCGCACGCGTAAAACCTGGTCAGTTCATTTATTTATTTTTTTTTATTTATAGAAAACACGTTCAATTCCAGAGAAAATTATAGGTGCCACGTGTATTTCTGGCATTCCACGTGGATTTTGCTAACACGTTGCTATTGTCTGGTATTGAATACTTGCCAGCCTGTAATATGAAGATAATTATCACACAGTAGACTAGTCTCTTCAGTCCTTAATAAGCTCCCTTAAGGCAGAAATGTTGTCCATCTTGCGCCTTGTTTGAAACTGTGTGTTCACACACCGTATAAAATGCTTGCAGTCTTAAGCATATTCATGCGAAGTCTTTTCATGCAGGAGTTCTTTCCTTATATATGCATGTTGGACAGGTTCAAGATGACACAGCCGGAAAGTTTTACAACTATGTTTCTTGAAGGACAACCTGGCCAGTATCACGGATCTCTCCCTCGTGCTGCGCAACTATAACAGTTAATCACTCACATACCTCTTAGGTGCCTTTCTTGAAATGACTGACTGTATCTTTTGTGCAAAGGGTATTGCATGCGTCTCCAGAGAACAGCTTCCACGCCATCGGCTTACTTTGCAAAACGCGTATCTTTCACCCCGCTCTCAGAGTCTCATTAGCGAACGGTTTGTTGGCTTTGAAGGCCAAAATTTTCCACTAGTTAAGCAGCCTTCACACGGCAAACTTAAGTTGAAAAACTTCAAAAAGTTGACAAACTCTTTCCTTCACACGTCAAACTCGTGTCAAATAACAAACAAGGTAATTTGCATCATGGCCGCTTTTTAGTGCCGTGGCACTCACGTACAACAGTGTAACAGAGGAAAAGAATAAATGAAACAGAAAGCGGTGGAGAAATGGAAAGGTTTGGAAGAAACCCACTTTGTCCACGTGCTCCTCCGTTTTGTTTTGTTTGGTTTTAGAATCTTTGTAGGCTATAAATGAAACGTCCCGGCGAACAGCCAGACAATTGTGAACCGCTTCGACAAATTTAAAAAGTAGTGTAGACTCCCGTCCCCCATTTTGTGAAGTGTCACGCAAATAAATCACTTGAATGAGCTCGTTTTGATTCGTTGACAATTACCAACACATGTTGGCCAACCGTTCACACGTCAGATACGAGTTTACCTACACGAAATGTTGGTGAAAAAGTTGGCGAGAATAGAGGCAAGTTCTATTTGTCGCCAACAGTTTGACAACTTGTTTGCCGACTGTTTTTGTGCCGTTCACACACATCAACTTGAGTTTGCCAACACGAGTTTGCCAATTTTAGTTTGCCGTGTGAAGGCCGCTTTACTCTCCTCTCGTATGCCATCCATAGCCAATTGCAGAAACGTGAGAGGGCTGGGACGAGTTTCTTATGTTGATTAGATTGAAAATCTAAACATTTCATCTGAAATATTACTGAATCAGAAGCTACCCAGCCAAGTTTCAGCGGAAAATTGTTCAAATGGGAGCCTCGCAAAAGTTGCATACAATACCATACAAATCCTTATAATTTTGTGGCTTGTCTACCAAATCCATACAAACTCTCTATTTTAGATGATATTTGAAGAGCTACTATTTTGCCATTTTTCTCCTCTAAATACTTCCTTTCTTGGTAAAGACTGTCAAATTTAGTTGATCTTTCATTTGAATATCTTAGTTTTTCAAACAAACGGAAAACAACCATACTCTTTCCCAGCCCCCTCACGTTTCTGCAATTGCCTATGAAAAGTGCTGCCCCTTTCACATACCTTAAATCCGCACAACGTATCCCCCTTTTAGAACGAACTCGCTATACCTTTTTTGGGTACAGCCTCCCAATGAAATCTATTAGAGGGAGCACCTATTATGAAAACGCCATGTTGGTGTACCAGACATCTGAAACTTACTTTGGCTATCTAGGCGACTGATTATCAGTACTGAACAAACAAGCATTTACATAAGCACTTTTCCTAATGCTTTAACTTCTAAAAAGTCTCAAAATCATGAGATAAGTATATATTTTTCAACAAACTCGATCGTAGACTTGTGTCACGCACAAAAATGACCCTCAACTTCAAAATGCTCTGGTTTCCAAACAAAGCACGCTACAACCTCGTTCCTAGGGTCTCTCATCTTACCGCCCTCTTAGGCGCGCTCTCCTCGCTCGCCGCAGGGGGCGGTAAGATGAGAGACTGGGAACGAAGTTGACCACGCTATTGAGCTGTAAAATTGCAAGCATATATAAATATACCTCCTCTTATGCCTGATGAGGATAAAAACTTTGGTTTTGGATTTTAGAAAGTGATGGCGTCACGTAAAAACGTTCTATAGGCAAAGTTTCACAAAAATCTCAGTGCGGGTTCTATTGCAGTGGAATGACCTTAAATCATTGAGTCCTACCAACCCAGTGAAAATTTGTGCCATGAACGTTCAAAATAGGCCTTTTCCAACAAACAATCACATGGTACAAAGTCCGCCATGCTGGAGGGCAAGCTAATTATTAGAGAGTTTAAGCATGACGTTTACGGCAGACGGGAAACGGCAAAGGTCACCTCTGATTTTCTATTCTTTTCTTGTAATCCTTAAATAAATCATACAAAAATAGAAAAAAGTCTTTTACTATTTATTGCAAATACAAATATTTTGATTCTACTGTACAGAGAGCTGAAGACAGACGGCAAAAGTTTCACTTCTGCCGTTTGCCGTTTGCCGTAAACTTTATGCTTACGCTGACCTCTCTATTATTCCCGCACTGGGACGTTAAAACAAAGAGACCTTAACAGTTCAAGCTTGACTTCCTTTTTGTTATAATGTTCCAGTGCGCGAATAACAATAAGCTTGCCCTCCAGAATTGCGGAGTTTGTACCATGTAATCGTTTTTTTGCAAAAGGCCTATCAAAGTACGAGAAACCACCTGTACAATGCGGCCCCTACCTTACCTCCCTCTTCTCCAGACCAATGTTAAGTTACGTTATTGTTACGTGCAACATGGCGCAGTGCTTTCGCTCTGTGTTTTGCTAATACTGCTGTGGTTTCCCGTCGGAAAAAAACTCGCTAAGGTAAGGAATAATTACCAAGCATTAAGTGAATTTGATTGTTGCTATCTTGTTTTAAGATACCGCCGTTTCCTAAAAGCGAATTTTAACGTGCAATACGACGATTAACTTGAGTTTTATAATGTAACCATCTAAGTGCGAAGT
>CM042755.1:23729653-23735380 GCA_022496165.2 Catalaphyllia jardinei
GTGCCTCTTGTGCAATGTAGCAGGTTTAATTAAAATACAATTTGATGAATTGTTACCTTCCACAGTATATACGGCATGACCTGTCTGTAGTATCGTCCAAGCGTTCCAAGTGCGTGTTCTTTTCCCGTAAGCATCCACAGAAAATCGGTGGGATTATTATTTCTGACAAGTCTGATTTGACCAAAATTATGTCGTCGTTGTTGTGACAGATATCTTCGTTTCTCTAGAATCATATCGTTTCAGTCTGACTTTGAACCATTCAAGTCTCCATTTATTCTGCCTTTCTGACAATGTAAGTTCCTTTTGTTTTCGTGACACGAAATTAAATTTAGTTTCAACAGGATATTTTTGCTACAGATGTTTACCTTGGGAATTACAAACGTTACCTTAATAACTTTCACACCCACTATGTCAATAAATCACTCTAAAACGAAAAAAATACCATTTCTTTGTTGAGCAAAACAAAACTAACAGCTTCAATCGGCCACTTAAAATATCGCATTGGTGAACAAATCGTGTGGTGTGGCGGCGTCTCTACCTCGAAAATATATTTTCTTTTCACTATCACCGGGCTATCCGCCATTAGCAGTCCGCTTCGTAGTTTTATTGTGTAATATGCCGAAAACGAGAGTTTCAACCGATAATTCCCCACTTCATATAAGGCAACAATTGATGAAATGTTGCATTTCGATGCACAGAATTTTAGCGGAAATTTTGCCGCCGTATTTACATTAGCAATTACGAACTTAACTCTGATTGGATATTACTTCCACTATGTAAATAGTTCACCCCTGAACTGAAAACAATACCGTTTCGTTTCTGAGGAAACGAAACAAAAATATGCCAGCTGTTCATATTTGATAGCGGGTAACCGGATGCTTCCAAATTCAAAGTCCTAAATTCTCCTACCTAAGAATATGTCAGCAAAGCAAACAAAAGTAAAGAAACGCGTATTCCGACGACTGAAAGTCAAATTAAGAGCAGCGGTGTGTTGATTTCCGAGTTGACATCAAAGGTCAAAGGGTCACTCATATGGCTAAGTGACCTGTTTTGAAAATATTGTCAGAATTCGCCGTTAATTTACCCCATTTTTTTTCGCCTGACGTGTAGTTAAAATGATTGTTCTTTCCTAGAGTATAGTGTTGTTGGGTGACGCCATGTACCAGAGTGCTTTTTTGAGCCTTGAATTTCGTCTAAATTCAGAGTTGGTGAGCTCTGTCGCGAAGCATAAATTTAAAAAATTCATCAAAAATTCAGGTTCAACTCTGTTTCAAATTTTACACCAGCAATAAGCAGAGGAAATAATGTGTTTTGATTTTCTGGTTTGTTCTTCTCTTCAACGCTTTCACTTTCTAAACGGGAGCTTACGGAAAATGCCCGATTTCAGTGTCAATTTAGGCCCTCTGCGAGCGCAAAATACAAAAAAATTTCCAAAAAAATAAACAAAACTCTAAACGACGTGAAACTTATATTTTTAGAACTAGTTCACCTGGGCCTTTATTTTGGCAAAGTTTGAGAAAATCGTTTTTTTCTATATTGCATGACCCTAGTCGATCCTTACAGCCAATTACTCCTCAGAATTGACGAACTCAGATTCTCGAAGAATATTTTTGTGTTGCTTATTCTTATTTTATAATATTTAACTTAGTTACAAGTATGTCGGGTGCATGTAACTATGATTTGTAAAAAAGGACAGAAGGTGCTCCCATTGCTGTTAACATATGTTTTGAAGTTGCTCTGCAAGTTGTGGTAGTTTTATTGGTCTAGATTGCTTTATTTTGTTGCGCGAAGCTTGGAGCTCCAAAAGCGGTTAATATCGATTTTTTCGAAAATAAATCGAAATTCAGCCTAACAAAGTATACTGTGATTTGCTTCTCATCCAGGTCTGCTAAGATTGAGAATATGAGTGAGAACAATATTTATTTCGAAATTGTTCGATTTTTTGCCACATTCGCTCTCAAAGCCTCCAAATGCAAGAATATTACTTCCATCATTAATCAGGGAATTATGGTAAGGAGAACAATCTTGAACATATAGAAAATTGAAGTAATATTTATCGTTAAAACTGATCTTACCTCACATTTAAGAAAATAAAAGTGGCGATAACGGGTCGCTAAAATCGTTTGCTTTCTGTTGAATTTGCCAATAGTAATGCCATTTACTAGACGCAGAATTATTTGCTAGCAACAGAGTAAAATTCCAAATGGTCCAATATTTAAAGAATTGCCGATCGAATCCTTTGAAGTGAAGGGAACCGCCTTTAGCGCAAACAGTAGTTACCGCTTTCAATTAAGGTATAAATGGAGAGTAGCGGAACATTACATTTAATCTAAAATTCTCCGCACTGATAGGAAAAATGGTCTGTTTGTGGGAACATTTTTGGGCCGCTTTTCTTAACAGTTGCCTTGTTATCATAAATGTTTTTGTTCTGGGTCATTTCTTTACAATTACTTTTTCGATTTATTTATCAGACTCAAAATTACTTATTACACCTGTTAAACCTTTAGTCATATTGATTTTGTAAATATAATTAGAACTGAAAATAGAGCTGAGAGCAACTTCAGAATACCCCGCAACACCATTTACATGTGTCGGTGTGCTTTGGAGAACGAGGCATATAACAATAGTTGCTAATAAGTTGCGGGGTATTCTGAAGTCTAGCCTAGAGCTGTGTGTCCGAATGGGTTCAAAAACGATTTCTATGAAGGGAAAAGCTTCAAATTTCTGCAGCACGTCGAAAGCAAAAGGAGTCAATTTGCTACCGAAACATCCTAAACCTTTCAGAAGTACTGCATAATTCTTTCCTGTTTCCACACAACTTAAAATTACTTGCTTATTTCAAAGACAAGCAAAGTTATGATTTTATTTGTTCTTGTCCTCTAAACAGACTATCAAAATAACTATGTACTTAACTCTTTCCACGGGAATACGAGATTTTTAATCAACGGCACCTTTAACCAAGAATGCGTGATAGAAGAGTGACAATCACTACTATAAGTCAAAAGCAAGGCGAGATTTGGATGTTTCAGCGATATTTTGATGTGATATAAGCTTATAGGCACCTCTAAAACCACGAATTTTCGGGCTTCAATTTTCGATTTTGTGCCTATTAAAAACTTCTTTAAGGAATAAGGAAAGCGAATCTGCCGAAGCAGAGGCCATTTTTGTTAATTAATTGTATATGCTAATCGAGTTGTGTAGAGAAAAACACCCTGATCTTTGGTTTACAATGTGATACAGACAGACCGTCCTATGCCCATTTGGCCATGTGTACTGTAAGATTGGAACTTTTTAAAAGATTGGGCTAAAAAAGTTCCAACGTAGTCAGAGTTCGCCTCAAGGGGATGCTCTTCAACTGCTGTTGCTATTTTTTTTCGAAAATTTAAGGTGGCTCAATTTTTACTCTGTCTTGAATAAAAATTATGAAAGGAAATGCCAAGTACTGGATCAATAATCGGGAAATCATGGTAACGAAAAAATCATTGAAAACTGGAGTAAAATTTATCGTTCAAAACTGATCTTACCTCAGATTTAAGAAAATACAAATAGCGAAAAAAGGGTCGCTTAAAATCGTCTGCGATTTAGCCAGAAACAGTGATACCATTCATTAGACGCAGAATTATTTTCTTATGGAATCAGAGCACCTGACTCAAATTCTAATTGGTCTAATATTTAAAGAGTTGCCGAATCCTTTGGAGTGAAGGAACCGCCTTAAGCGCCAGCAATAGTTACCGCTTTCAATTAATGTACAAATGGAGAGTAGCAGAATATTACCTGCGAAAATTCTCCTCAGTAATTGGGAGAACGGTCTGTTTGTGAACGTTTTTAGGACGCTATACATAACGTTTGCGCCAGTGTTATCGTACATTTTATTGCTCAGGACCATTTCACTATATTTTACCATTTTGATTCATTGCAGAATCAAAATTATTTTATTACGGTCAATTCTTTAATATCTTGATTTTACAATTAACAATTATCCCCCAAAGTGGAAAAATATTGGTAAATATTGGTAAATATCCACCACTTTCTCCGACACTGATGTGAATACTTGTTTTAGTATATACCACACAAGCTGAAAAACCAGCGGACCAAAGAGTGACTTTATTTAGGACAATATTATTACCGACAAATGGTCGGTCAAAAAAAATTCGCGTTCCGTGTGATGCATACTCGCGCTCGCTTTTTAAAATTTTACTGTAAAAAGTTCCCTCTCGCCTTCTTGCCGACAAATCAAACTTTTGCAGGCACTTGTTAAGTTACTGCGGTGTCATTTCCTCAATGGTTGAGTTAAATTTCTCTTGTTTTTGAAACCACTGAGCTGTAAAACATTAGATGTTTCATTGTTTACACTGTAATCTTAGTGCTCGACAGTTTTCGTAAACAAGGCATTATGTTTTTAAATTTTCGCCTTAGAATACGAGGTTGGAGAGATTAATAACTTACCATTAAATGCTGTTATACCAAACTTTGTTGCCATTTTTTGTGTTTTTTGGCACAGCTTCCTCGTTCATTGAAAGAATTTCCTCTTCGGAAACAGAAGTGGAACGGGAAGACATTTTAGCTTGCTTCGGCTGCTCAGAGGTGAATAGTACTTGACTAATCACCTCGGAGCTAGCCAATCAGCGTGCGCGAAAAGTACTAGTCACTTGTGTGGTATATACAAAATGTAACTGTTACTGAAAAATAAAACTGTGTCTGATGGGTTCAGAACGATTTCTATTCACAAGGAATGGCTTCAGATTTTTAAAGCACGTCGAAATCAAAACCAGTTTGCATCGTTGCATCGTCAATTTGCCTCGTTGTTAAGCGCGTGTCCGTGTTAGAACCAGTAACTCAAATTTTCGTAGACAATGGATTGCCTTGATTTTTTTCTACACAGGTCAAGAAACATATAAAATGATCGAAATTGGTCCTTATTTGAGCAGATTTGCTTTCTTTACATTTTGGGGGAATTTTTTTTATAGGCACCTCTAGAACAAGACAGCATTGAAGACTGGAACTCCAAAATTTGGGCTTACTCTAGCGTCATTAACACACCCACGTCTAATGAAACATCCATTTTCGACGAAAATTTTGGATCGAAACAAACAAAACGGACCACTGTATATGCCGATTTGTCCATCGGTACTAAGATTGAGGTTTGCTAAAAAAAAGTCTAAAATGGCCTTAAAAGGATCCTCTTGAACTGCTGGACTGATGTGCTTAGTAAGAGCTTTTCTGTAACGACAGCGAATTGATTCGTCTCCTTTTTCTAAATTTTAAAATATGCATTTTTCCTAATTTAGACGGGCTAGGATATTGGTTTCTAGAATCTACATACAAAAACTTGTCCCGTTCGTTCCAAATCATGTCCAGGATTGAACGCTAATAAGATTCAAATTCCTTATGATATGCATCACAAAGTGTCCTCATTGGGAAAAAGTCACCAAAACACACATAATTCTGTCAAATATGAAGTAATATGAAAATGTCAAATAACCCTGCCAAATATGAAGTACTAATTTAGCAATACTTGCGCGCATTCAATCCGGGACTTGAGTGATTCGTTCAGGGGATTGTAAATATATGGATGTGGAGATCTGCTGCATAAACCACACAATAGCGAGTCCGAATATGGAAAACACCTACAAAGGATCTACTAAAGAACATCAGAAATAATCCAACCTGTATTATTGACTGATATTGTTGAACACTTACATTCAACACGACAAACCAACACCGATC
>CM042755.1:23735390-23755353 GCA_022496165.2 Catalaphyllia jardinei
AACACCAGCGACTTTGTAGTACACGTGTTAAATAGAAAGAAAATGAATTGAAGATTGTTTTTTTTTTTACCTGATTGTTCAGCATACCACAGTTAATTGAGGGAAATGGTTGGGAAACTTGGCAAAGGTCTATGTTGTATGTTTCTGTTTGCTATTCTGGGGGTTGTTTGCTATTCTGGGGGTAGACTCTGCACAAAACCTGGCAAAATACAAAAGGTGGTCGAGTGTGCTCATCATCGAGTATATAATTCATGCATACTGAGTCAATGAGCCTACAACAAAAGATTTATACGGTCAAGGGTCTTCCAACATAAATCTCAGCCTGTTTGTTTGGTGCTTTGATGTTTAGCGGCCTTTCTAACCATTCCCCTTCATTAACTATGAGCATAGGAAAAGTGCAATAATAATTATTCTGACTATTCTATTCTGATTATTCAAGCTGGTTATCTACATTGTGGCGGTTACTCTTACTCTTGCAGACAGATGACTGCAATTAATTCCCTGTTCCTATCAAATCATTGAAAGGCCGCAATTTTTATCATAGTTTCTTTTCGAAAGAACCGACGATAACTTTATCTAGATATCGACACTAGCTCTCCCGCAATGGATTCGAAACTTCACTTAAGTCTTATATTTTCTCGTCCGAATAACAACGATGGCGTAAGTCAATTTTATTATCTCCTCGCATATTATCAAAACTCTCTGTGTCGTTTCAACGGTTTTGGAGCTTGAGATTTGCAACGACGAAACTAAATATCTAAATAAGAAAAGAAGAGAAATATAATAAAAAACTTCAAGGATTAGACCTGAGGTCTGTCATCTATGCGTGGAAAGAAATTAAAATGATCTAGAAATTGAAAACTTCCGGATATTATTTAACTTGACGGCTTAGGTTGTGTCAGAATTCGTTTGCATTTAATTTTGCATTGTTCTAAATACTGTATACGGTAAAGCAAAAAATCGAAGTCGATCTATTGCCCAACCTGGGCAATCATGCTAAAACTTGCTAAAACTTGCTAAAACTATTGTGAACCAACAATGCGTTGTATACCATTTTAAGTGTGATCTGTGCGATGCGGATTATGCCGGCTACACATGCCGACACCTGTATCAACGCATTGATGAACACAAGGGATCTGTCATCGGGAAGCACGTCAGAGGTCAACATGGGGGGGACCCAAGCGACATACCTGGTAGATTCAAGATCTTACGGAAGTGCCAGAGCAAGTTTGACTGCTTAATTTATGAGATGCTTTTCATAAAAGAACTAAAGCCAACTTTGAACACGCAGTCTGACTCCATCCGCGCAAAGTTATTTTTATAGCGCAGAGTATTTTATAAAATTTTTATCGTAATTTTTTTTTCATCCTATTGTTATCTAGCCTTTTGTATTTTAGTTTTTATCACTCACCTTTTGTAACATTTAGTACATATTTCCATATTTTTATCGCTTTTTATATTCTCACGTGTGATTTTACATCTTATATGCAAAATTCTATTCATTTATTTCTTACTTGAAAATGATCTCAGCGAGATCGAAACGTCGAATTTTTTCGCTAATTTTTATCTTAAAATATGCTAAAACTTGAAGTAAGAAATACAATGGGATTCGAGGTATTGTTAGCAGGTTGTCCATATTTTAATATCACCTGAATTTAAGAAGCGAATGATTTATCTACAAATCTGGTTATAAAAGGCCTAAAACAGTTGTTTAGAGCTCGATTAACCTAATCGATTAACCTATAGGTCGAATTGTGATATGAAATTTAAGTGACTTTCCAGTGAGGTGTTTTGTATATTGTTTGGCCTTCTTCTTTTCTTACTGGTTGGTTTATGAACCATCTGGATAACAACAAATCTGAATATCATACCTACAATTTTTAAAACCCATTTTCAATATGGAAATGTGTGTATGAAGAAATTTCAGACTCTACCCCTGGCTCCCCCTCCCCGAGGGAGAGGCCAGACTCTACCCCTGGCTCCCCCTGCCCGAGGGAGAGGCCAGACTCTACCCCTGGCTCCCCCTGCCCGAGGGAGAGGCCAGACTCTACCCCTGGCTCCCCCTGCCCGAGGGAGAGGCCAGACTCTACCCCTGGCTCTTTGATTGTTCTGCAATTTATTATATTAAAATATTTAAAAAATTGGACAAGGAGACATGGTTTTGCTGCAGCGAGTTACTTTGCAGCTTTCTTTAATATCTTCTCTTAGTTTTTGGAGCTCTGTGATTCTTTAGAAGGCTTTTTGAACTCTTTTCGGTTTTTCTTTATTTGCCCTTTTACCTTCTTTACAGTAGAGTGGTTTTGTGATGTTTTACTTCAGTGACGTACTTTGAATGACGTTTTCTGAGAGACATTTTGTCTAAAAAGAATTGGTATTTGTGGTTGTCTTTTTAATTGATATTTAGAAGTCTTTGAAAGCCAGTAGTGTGTTTTAGAAAAGTTACTGAACTATCTCGCAGCTTTTTGTAAGACTTATTTTAAGCTTGTGGAATTACACATTTTGAAGCGCAGCCATTTTCTTACCTCCCGTTGTCATCTCTGCCTGCCTGTTACGAAGAATTATCATTATTACTCAGGCAGAAGTTATGAAACTAAACTGCACGAAATTATTTGGACAATTGACTACATAATGTGAAACGTTGTATGCTTTTTAAATTTACTGGTTTAACAGACAATAAACGTGAAAATTTAATCGTCGATGCAAGGTACCTATTTTCACCTGCTTTTGTAATCAGCTTAATTTGTTTTATTTCCAATTGTACGGGGTGTACTTTAGTTAAGTGCCATTGTCGGGTATATTTTTGGAGCTAACATGTCTAACAACCAACCAGCGAGCCAAAAGAGTGCTTGGCCACCGGGTCAAATCCGTCCAGCGTGACAATGTAGACAACGCCAGCGGGCATAAGCAATCAAAGCAATATTTACAATATTTAAGTCAAAATGTAAGTTTAGATATTTAACGTCGTTTAAAATACTTGATTACAAAAAAAGTGATGTGCGCAAGACATGACTACGTTCTTCGGAGTTTCCAAATTATAATTTGTTTTGATGGTTGCCCGTTGGCACTTTTAGCGAGAGCTTCATCTAGTCAAAGAAAATACAGCAGTACACGAATAAACTGAAAAACTGGACTACCTAGAATACTTCTGCAGTTAACAAGAATTAAGCATAATGAACATATTCCAGTGTAAATAGCGAAACGTTACAACACACGTTTTTATATACACATCAGCTAATCGAGTCTTCCGAATCCGACATATGGCCGGCCGTCAATATTTGTGCCCCTCAATCCAAACGCCCGGTAGTCCCCGTTCTATTTTAATTCCATTAAGATAAGTTGTTATAATATATCTTAACTGGATGCTAAAATGAATAAGAGCTGTTGATTTAGATGTTTAGCAAACAAAAAGAAATCGGAAACCTCTACGGAAGAAAAGAATTATTGACGAAATATGGTATCCTTAGATACACTGAATAAACTTATACCAGAAAATTCGGCAATGCCGTCAGATTGACAGAGACAATTTCTAATAGTTGCTTTATTTCTTTATTGTCGTCACCTAACTTGGAGAATGTGTTAATACAGTAAGAAGAATTTGTATGTTTATTACCACTTCTTGAGAATTCAAATGTTTGTACGTGAGGAACTGTCAAATGGCTCGTCCACAGTCAAGAATGCAAAAGTTAACCAATTTTGTGCGTGAGGAACAAAGTACTCTTCGACCCTCAATTTGAAAAATTCTTTTATATCTAAGGCATACCAAGTGTTTATGTTGGCTCAATCACTATTTTATAAAGTGCCCATGAACTCATCTTTGGAGTTGAATCAAGCCATTTAGTAAAACTCACATTACTCTTCTGTGTATAACTGAAGCACGAGAGAAACATTTCTTTGATAGACTTGAAATTGGTAGAAAAAGCTCTAATTTGCTTTGGGGAAGGATAGCGAAATAAGGTTTGTAAATCTCTCGCTTGTCACAGTTTCCCACTGTGAGGCACTTTTTAAAAAATTCCTTGTTTTTTCGCTTAACTTATCAAATCGCTTAGACCATGTAAGGGTTTGTTGTGGAATTGATGCCTTGCTGATACTTTTTCAAGACCTCAGTGAGGCCTCAAACATTAAGATATGCCGCGACATTCCTAATAGAGTCTTGCTAAATTCTTTCTTGTTACAACAAAATAACTGAAATTAAATCTTTATATGAAGCGAAAAACAAATCAATATGGAATAATTTAACTTTACTTCTTGTTTACTTTTGCAAGGTTAGCATTAAATAACATAGGGTGAGGTGGATTTAGTGACCAGCGGTTAGGGCTAGAGGTTTTGTGAGGATTGTTATCATTGCGGGCGCAGAAAACTATTTCACCCCTGTGTTATCTAATGCTGACCCTTTTGCAACATAGTAAACGGAGCCATTACTGAACGTTGAACGTTGAATTGTACCTTTTAAATTCTTTCAAACACATTTCAATTGACTCGATATACAAACTAATCTTAAAAAACAGAAATTTAGAGAGCAATCAGAGAGAAATTGTCTTTCTATCGCGAGAACTGAGAAATCATTGGTTTCATTGGTTTATTAAGATGGTAATTTCCTTTTATTTTATTTTATCGTCCAGTTGAAATAAATTGTAATTTACCGAGATTAATTGAAATTCCCCTGATATATAAAAGATAAATGAGCTGACATCCCTTGTCTTGGAAATGGAAAAATCCATTTCTGTAATCGACATAATACGTTTAAGTGATGAACGACTTGTTCGTCTTCGCTGCGTGGCTTCGGTTTAGCCACGCTTGAAAATCACATCCTCATTTGCACGAAGTCGCAAAGTTATCTTTCTCTTGAATTTAGAAATAATCTCTCTCTGTTACGAACTGCACAACGTTTGAAATTTCTTCAAATTGGACGTTTGAAACAAAAGTACGCTTGTTTCTTTCATCATTGTTCATATGGCTGTACCCTGTAAGGAATAAAATTCGTGTCCCTGTTATTACTTTGGAATTTGTTTCCATCTTGTCGTTGAACATCTCAGTCATTTTATGGCATTTGAAAACCATGCTAAGTCGAGCTGTTGCCAATTGTAGATGTTTTAGTTTTTACTCTAAAAAAAACTATTACATCGAGAAAATAAACATAATATGTGTTAGATCCTTAGAATAGCTCTTAGCCTCTTTAGAGCCTCTGCAAGGGAATTTTATAAAGTCGAAAATCCTAAATCAGAAGTGACGGTTAATTTAGAAACTCTTTCCTTGAAACTTTTCGAACAACGCTAATGAGCTCCCTTTGGAAAGTAAAAACAGGTCTTAAAATTATATATATTCATTCCAAATAAATTTCTGAAACAATATAATCCAAAATAGCCGCCAAATGGACAGAAAGGTCCTTTGAACATTTTTTCTACCTCCTCTTCAATAAGGCATGCAGTTAGCTTTTCTCGCGACAGCGACTGAAAACAATCTGCTTACTGGCGTTTTGAGGCGTCATTTTAGTCAACAATGCGAGCATTTTTTATAGTCTCAAATTTGACATCAAGACACCTATCTTGTAGTTGATTGTTTCTTTATTTTCACTGTGCTGCTTGACAAATACAGAAGGAGAAATTACATGTTGATGACCATCTCTTGAAAGTAGAACAGTTATTACTTTTTAGTCCTTATTTTGTCAAGGGACGAAAAAAATTGCTAATCCCGTGTCAATGTTATTACTTTATTATTTATTATACAGAGTGCTTACGTTGGTTCATTTGCAATTTTAAGAGAGAATGTCCACTAGGACCGAGCCATAATTTTTTTTCACATTCTTCCGAGTATAGTTAGCCTAGAAACGTGGTGTGATTTTTTTCTTGAAATATTTTTTTTCTAAAACCCTTCAAAAAATCAAAAATCCTTACTTACTAATCCGTTACGGTCCCACGTCTGGTTAAAAACACGTAAAATTCAGTGACTAATATTACATTCCAACGTAAAGTCATGGTGTATTCGGAATCCCGCACGCAAGATAATCTTTGCGGTACGTGGTGTTCGGCGAAGTATATCATCGTCTCATTGACATTCAACCAATGAATGCGAGAAAATCCGGCACATTTCTATCCCTTGTTCTAAAACAGCAATCCATAAAAGTAGTGTAGCCTTCTAGCGTCAGTCCCTTCCTTGTAAAGAGAAAAGCGAAATCTCGAAAATGTAAATATAGCGTCCGATGTCCACTTCATTTCTATATCACGTAATGGTCAACTTGTTGTTCAACGGGACTGTCTAACAAAAATCAATGAAAAGAAGTCAACCTGTGACAATGGACTAGCGCCTATACACCCGCAATAACGTTTAATTTTTATCCCATCTACAACATTATGTGCACAGAAGTTTCCTCTTCAATGATTTTAACAAGGAAAACAAAACTGGTGCTTATTCGTGTTAAACAAGTTAATTTCCCATTGCAGTCGTGAGTTTTTCACTGCACGTATACCACTTTGTGTTGCAAACTGTTTCTTTACATTTCCATACAGTCATTCTTTTAACGTTATTTTGTGGTTTTAAGTTTCAGCGCCGGAGTTCTACAAAAACCTTTTATATGATTCTAAACAGAAAAAAAAAGAGTGATGTGATGTAATCCATGTGGTAAAACTACTCATGCATTTCTCTCAGAACATAGCCTTATTTTTTTAACCCAGCGGTGTAAACCCTTTCGATTAAGTGCTTTGTGTCATGCGCTACACGAGAAGTGATAAAACTGATAAGTGTCAGGGGCCGTACTCACATATTTTAATTGCTGGGCGGTCCGAGGGATTTTTTTGGGGGCACACATTTTGGCCAAAAGGGATTTTTTTGGGTCTATGAAAGACATCGGGATTTTTTGGGGTCGCGAAAACACGGATTTTTTTGGGTATTGTATTTTTCATCAGCTCAAATCAAGAATAACATAAGCACAATTTATTGCTTGTGTGGTATTTCGGGATATTTCTGAGGTTGTAATCTATTTGAAAAGTAATTACAGGGACTCTATGCGCATCTAATCCATAGAGAAATGCCGATTCAATAGGTCGCGTAATTCAAGGCCTTTGAAGCCAGTCATCAAGACCACAATGGAAACAAAGTATACACTGAGGGACTTTTTGGGGTATGCTAAAAAGGGTAAGGATTTTTTTGGGTAGAAAAATTCTGAAGTTGGGATTTTTTGGGGTATAAATAATAACTTCTGTCGGACCGCCCCCTTCCCCCACCCCCCCGTCATTAATATATGTGAGTGGGGCCCCCGGGACTGAGACCAAAAAACAAAAAATGTTTATCCTATTGCGTCATTTTATTGCAAAAAAAAAACCTATGTAGAAGACGAAGACATTCCATGGCGTGAATTTAGGCTTTCAGCTTTTTGAGAGTATTTTATTTCTATGACGAGATGAATCCCACATAGGCATGGTTTGTCTTCGTATAGTACTTACGTACTCAGGAGCTCATAACGTTTTGCACATTTTTCAGAATTTCTCTTTTTTTTTATAGAATTTCTCTTTTGATGGATAAAGATTAGTTTTTAAAGTAGAGTTAAGTCTCAATATGAACCTAGTGGCTCATCAGGCCGGAGTTTAACGCAGTTTCTGTAGCATGAAACGACTGGGAGTATTTCTACTCCCCTCTGGATTGGATGCCAGGCCATCGCAGGGATACCCCCAGCATTAAGTTTGCCGGTACCTGGGTGGAGAGAGGCACTGTGAGAGTAAAGGGACCTGCCCAGGAACAGAATGCAATGCGGTCCCAGGCCAGGGCTCAAACCCGGAGCGCTCTATCCGGCATGTGGCCACCCGCCTTCCATCCATGCTACAACGATTAGGTGTATCAAACAAATGCCCAAACGTTGGTGAGCAAGTTTCTGAAGTCAACGATTAGTATTACAAAAGAATAAACCATTTCAAATACCCTTAATTTTAGATTTATGGGTTCGTAACTCAAGAATGACTTCCTGCAAACTTTTTTAATCGAATTCTAATCAGCACGCCCAGTTTTACATTTTTGGCCAGTGTAAAAAGAAAAACAGCAACAACAACGGTTAAAGCAGCTTCAGGACCACCTCAATTTTTGGAAAATTGAAGGTGGCTGTGAATCCGTTTTGATAATCTTTATCAATTCCGGCAGTGAGATCAGTTCCATCGTTTAACATTTTTATTTTTTCTCAAGACTTGAAACGGAGTCGCTAGCCGGACCAGACGTAAAGACTTGTGTACGCGGAAGATTTTTTCCCGTTTGACCAGCCATCAGCAGCCAAAACAAATTCGTTACAGGACTGCAGCTAGCTCGCATTACCAAGTAAATGTGAAGTCCGTTTGCCCTTTCAAACCATGTCTGTATGCAAGTTCATCTTACTTGGGACAACTTTCTCCTAACATTACCGAGGAGTCACGCTTCTGTAGGTCTCAACTATTTTCAAGTGACTATTGCGTGACAGACAAATTAGGTCCACTTCGGACGCTAATAGGGAGCTTTAGAATGGACTACGAGTACGAGATTGAGTACGAGTACGATTTTAGAACTTCAAACCAGTGACGTTTCCACAGTCCTCTCTTCATGTTGGTTTTAGGTAGAGAGAGGAGCTCATGGGATGAAATGGGTCTGTTTTGTGATAATGTGAAGCCTGAAAACCAGAATTGAAAAGTCGTACTCGTACTCAATCTCGTACTCGTAGTCCAATCTAAAGGTCCCTAATATTACCATTTCAGCATGTAACATGCGCGAGGAGAACAGCACAAGAGTATTTCGTTTTAGCAAGCAAGGGACTGACGCTGGAAGGCTTCACTTACTTTTACGGATTGTTGATTAAGAACAAGGGATAGAAATGTGGTTAGGAATGAGGTGGACTATCTTGGAGGCATCGATTGAATGCCAGTAAGGGGGATGTACTTTGTCGAACTCCACTCATCGCAAAGATTCTGAATACGCTAGCACTTAAGTTTGAATGCAGCTACAGAAGGTGAGCTTAACATGACTATTTTTCTAGAATAGTTAAGTCCAAATACCGACGAAATCACATGCAAGAAGACATTTTCAGGTTTCTTTTGATTATCTGGTCACAGGCACTTGTCCATTGTTTTCGTTTTCTAGCAGGTTAGTGTTGTGATTATCACGATTTTGAGAGCTTTAATATTCAGCGCTGATGTAAAGCCCGAAAATAATTTTTATACCAGGTTTTACACTGACATCGTCTTTCGAAACGTTAAAATCCTAAGTGTTTTGCTGTTTTACCGGGTAGCGAATTTGCCGATTGAAAAAGTGTCCATAATTAAGAATTTTTAGGAGGCGAATTTCAGTGATTTTTAGCGGCTCTTCGCTAGGAAAATTAAGCCACAGAAGTATAATTGGCCTGAAAAGACTTGTAAACTCCTCCAAAATACATTTCCAGGCGTGGAGTGTTATTTGATGAGGATCAAACAGAGCGAAGTGTATGATAAGGTATTAGTCATTGAATTTTGCGTGTTTTTAAGTAGACGTGGGACCGTAACGGATTTTTGATGTTTTGGTGGGTTTAAAAAAATTTATCAAGAAAAAAATCACACCACGTTTGAAGGCTAACTATAGGCTATCTCTGGAAAGAATATGAAATTTTGATTTTTGATCTGGCTCAACGATAGTGGACATTCCCTCTTAAGCGCCTTTGAAATGAACGATTGAACTATATCTCATGACATTTATTTAGTGAAACTCAAGTCGTTCTTTGTTAACTGAAGTACTAATAATCAGTTTATACATCAAAATTGACAAAAAGCTCTATTTCTCTCTCTTTGGGGCTGATGGCGAAATCATGCAGGCTTATAAACTCTCTCGCCTGGCACAGTTTCCCCATGTCAGACATAATCATAAAGCGTTTTTTTCCACTGAACTTAACGCGTGTAGTTACTCATTTTCTACAGTGAAGAGCCGGGTTTGTTTGGAATTTATGCCTTCCTGACAACTGTCTTCAGAAGTGCCAAGCATTGAATGCACGATTCGAGGGTGGAACACTTAAATTTTCGCATCAGTTCTAGGTGGAAACTATCCGGTCACGAGACAGAAAATTACCATTTCATAACAACAAGGAAAAAATATCACACAGGAAGACCGCGTTAACTACTCCTGGAATGACGCTGGAAGAGGCGGAGAAACAAGTACTTTGCACGCTGTTATCCCACTTGTAGATTACTATTTACAAATTTTAATTAACGGAAACATCCTACCAAACACCAGCCCCAGTAAGCCGCTCGTCCAACTTTCCAGACATTTTCTTATCCAGAACACGAAATTCATTCTTTCATTCAGGAGAAACAGAGGTCTTCGTGTTCACTAAGATAATGAAATCATGTGGGTGGGGTCTGGAAAAGAAGGGTTGCCATGGAAACAGAACCTTTTACAGCCGTAGGTGTGTTTTCTGTAGAACTGTTACCCTGCCAAGCCTCAACGGTCTGCGCTGAAAATTAACCAAGATCGCTCTGTTTATATACTCGATATATCCATGATTGGGTTGACTGTATGAAGCCATCAGTCATTCGTTTACATATTTTACTCATTTTTTATACTTAAATTTCTCCAAAACTAATGCAGATATTTGCAAACAGTAAACGGCGTTTTTTTATAGAATTCTATGTGATACATTTAAAATATCAAGGAGTAAAAATTTGATTTTATGAAATAACTGAGCCACTACGTGCGCGCTCATTGGTCGCTAGGTGTGTTTAGATGAGAGTAATGCAAACCCGGTTGCGACGTTTCAGATTTGTACGTATTTTAAAAAGTTATTTACAATTATTTTATAAAAGCAATAGAGAACTTTTTCGTGTTTACAGAGCCTCATCTGGAGTGAACACTCGGAGGGTTCGGAGAATTCTCGAAAGTTATGCAGACCCGAGACGTTTGCATAACTGTCTCGAATTCTCCCAACCCTCCTCGTGTTTAGATGAGGCTATGTAAATACGAAAAACGTGCTCTATTGCTTAAATAGTATCACTTTAAGTTCAAAACTTTTGTAACTGAATACTCCGATACTTTGTCGCTTTTAGGTGTTTGATATTGTGGTGTTGACACAGTTTTAATTTTTATTCTATGATCAATTAATTTATGATGCATTGTTTACAATTGTTATTTTCTGATTTTTTCAGCATGCACAGCTAAAATTCCGTCCTATATTTCATTTATACAGCCCGTCAATAATGCCTCTTTCCACTTTTAAGAGGCCATTCAATACTTTTTCATATAAATTCCTTAGTAAGTTCAACTTCGTTTCGTTAAAATTCTAAAGTTGATTTGAATTACAACATGAAATGTTTTTGGCTCATTGAACTGTTCGACTGTTGCATTTATAACAAACTGTCCAATAATCATTTGGCAAGTGATCTAGTAGTGACAAATAGCAGATATGAAACCAATAACCATCGGCGATATTGTAACTTTTATGATTAAACGCTAAAAACAGCCAGTCACAAAACATTGCGGTCTCAAGATTTTTCATGGTGTTCATGCCAGTCCCCCTTAAAAATGGAATAGTCTTGAATCTGTACAGCGTGGTTGCCAAAATCCTGGCACAAACCACCGTTAATTAAACATTTTATGCCATAAGCAAAATATTTCTATCTTACGTAGGAATTTAGCGATACCCTACTTGTACCTCGTGTCAACGTGACCTTGACACGAGGCAGAAATACTACTCAAGGTTCCATAAACATTGAAGTAAAGAATAATTTAAAAGGCACTTTAAACATTTTATACTTTGGTATCAAAATTAAAAGGTATTATTTGCAGAGTAATTTGCCAAATCCTGTGTCTAAAGTACAGTATCGGTATGAAAGTTGTTTCTTCGTAGTGTCCCTTTCAAATTGCTCGCCCAGCTGTTTCATAATTTCTCTCCAAGTAATTGATTATTTTTTGTCAACAAGTAATTGATGAAAAGATCTGAATATTAGGACTTTTTTCTCCCGAGCTCAATCCAATTGCTTTTCAAGATTATTTTCAAGATTCAAAATCCTTCTTTACTTGACAAACTGATGCCAAAAACCGAAAATTCCCTTTTCAAAGCAATCTTAAATTTAATTTGGGTCATTCTGCGGCCTTTCAGAGTTAAAAATTGTACAAGCACAAATAATAAATGCACTTATCTAAGATTTGATATTTCCAACAGTGAGGTTAGGCCAGAGTCCAGAATAGTAGACTGCGATTCAAGCTGACCAAAGTTTCTGATATGTTGCCTGGAGAGGGAGAGAGAGGGAGAGGGAGAGAGAGAGGGAGAGAGAGAGGGAGAGGGAGAGAGAGAGAGAGAGAGATTATTTAATCAAGACTATTTTAAAATTTGTCAACTGATAAATTTGAAGTGTGTATTTGTTTCCGTTGATAACATAATAAATTTTCAGGAAAACAGTTGTGACTTGATGTAGAATCTAATATTGGAATTTTCGTCAGAAATGTAAGTTGTTAAGAATTTCCATGGAATCCAATATGGGTTGTATTGTTCGCCCTTCTGAAGAACACGACCGATAATGATTTATAAATCAGTTAATGGTGTAAGCTACCTATTAAACCTTCATTTAATGATTATTAAAAAGATTTTTTAAGGAGGTTTTACGTTGTGGCATTCTCTCCACCTAAATGTTTTCAGGCCCTTCATTATAATTCCAACAACATAATGAAAAATGCAAGATGTTCCTACTCATAACTCATAACTCAAATATCTCAATAACAAATCCTATGGCAGAGATTCGTCCACCCAAATTACGCAGCCGCAAGGTAAAATTATCAGCGACGTTCACTCATTTTGAAATTTCTTATATGCGTTTGTTTAATTGCAAACCAGTTCTAATGTGTCATCTGAATGCCCCAAATGCAGTCTTAGCTGAAAGACATTAAGGTTCCACCTATCTGAACTTCAGTCGAGTTATTGCTAACGCGAAGCTTGCCTGGAGTCCATTGCTTTTCTTGCTACACTTCATTTAAATTGGTGATTGACGCCTCTCACTCAAATGTGCTTCCTTTGGATTCACCTTTGCTGCCTCTAGTCAACTCCTGTGAAACAACAAGTAAGCCATCATGGTTTAGGGTTTTCGTATCAGTGTTAACTGAGGCAAGACTGAATTAATCGAGCATTATTATCGGGCTTGTGCTAAGCCTCCCGAAACAGTGGGATAAAACTCGTAAACGACTGCTAATTAACGAAAATTGTGTGGGAACGGACTGGAGTTTAGTTAAAGGTTTTGATATAAGCTACACAACAGTTCTCTTTATGTTAAAGCAAAGGCAAAGACGGTGGGTAATTTCTGTTTTTTATCGCAAGGTATAGATAGAGTGTAGCAGGTAGCGCTCCGAGCGGACGAAACTAACTGCGAATGTTAAAGCCAAATTGCATATCGAACAGATAATGAAGCTTTAAACAAACATAGACCTTGGCATAAATGGCGCCTAAATTTGAATAACAATACTTGGTACATCCGTAGCTCACATTCATGTGAAAACTCCTGTTTTAAAACAGGCTAAGGATGTACCAAGTATTGTTATTCAAATTTAGGCGCCATTTATGCAAAGCGTCTATTGTGAACAGGGCTCAGTGTTCTATTATATATAATATTTAGTTGCTCACAAGAAAAGATTGCTATTCGGTATTTCAACTTCCCTATTTCTGTGCAGTCTTCGATGTCACCAAAGAATACAAGCAAAGAAAACAACTAGTCGAATAAGGACACATAAAATAGAGAAAATAAGGACTTGCCTGAAGGGAGCACATGATGCCTTCACCCTGGTCTTAAATTCAACGGCGACCGACGCTAGAATGGGTGCGCCGTTTTACACTTCTTTATATATCTGTACATATGTTAAAATTCATTCCCGCCGTGAAAAATTTGCTTTGAGCAAAAGAAATGCATTACACGTGCTTTGGATAAATGTGAAACTCGAAAGAAAAGCACGCACCTGAAAGGAATTTTGATCCCAACACGTTGTTTGTAGTTAATGGGCCAATTTCGGCTCCGACGCTCAAGTAGAATAAAAAAAGAAATTTATTAGTCATCTTTTATCCTCGATGCTATTTCTGTTGTCTTATTCCCCTATGCCTTGTAGCCAAGATAGAATTTTAATGTTGGGAGACTGGTCTATTATAAATACGCACAGCTCAGACGAATTCCCCTAAAAATAAGACGCAACATTTCGGTAGCCTGGCTTCTTCATCAAAAATCTATGTGCGTGCTTTTTTGCGCCCATCCTTACCCTCCAATCAACAATGTGTTATCTCTTGACTCGGCTTAAAGCTCGTCGTTATTATTTGATCAAATCGAAATCCTCCGATTAAGACGCGCGTTACCTAATTTATGACAAGTTTTTATATTTTATAACTAACTTTGTAAATCTCTTCATCCAGGGATAAATATCAAACTTAATAACCACGCGGCCTAGGGCGAGCACGGTTATTAAAATGAATAGCGCTTAAGTAAGTGTTATCGGCCTGAAGCGAGGGGTTATGTGATTCATTCCCCTCGTGCGTTGCCCGAGGGCGCAGCCCGAGGGCAACACACGAGGGGAATGAATCACATAACCACGAGCTGAAGGCCGATAAATGGCTTATTTTTACACTGGCGAGGATTCCTCAAGGGATGCAAAAATACACTGAAGAAAAATTTCTCTGGTTTTCATCTTTCTTTTGTTTTTCAACACTCCATGCTGGCACTAGTGGTATTCACAAGTTTCTCGGCCTTTTAGTTATGTTAATTTTTTAAAGTCGCATTTCGAATTAGTAGTTCTTGTTGGTAGTGAATGCTAGGAACAGGCTAGCAATGTTGAGCGATTCAGAACTGTTTATTACTCGAAGCAGTTTTAGCGGCAGCAGGTCAATTGACCTTTCGGAAAACAACTTTGAATCTTTATTTGCGGATGCAGATAACGACCGACGTTTTTACAGATAAAGAAGATTCCGGCCGAGGGATCATTACTGTAAGCGACAAGGAAATTCAGGCGAGGAATGAAGCAAGAAAACCACAAAGTACCAAAAGGGCAACTTCATGGAGTACACGAGTTTGGGATGACTGGGTTACAGAGCGAAACTCGTTACCAATAAATGACAGCCACACTTTCGTGGTAGCTCCAAACAGTGGAATTTTAAAGACACTTTGCAATTTCGAACTGTCGTTTTGGCTGAGCAACTGGATCAGCAACTGATTTTACGGGGGCCTCAGTGGAAAGCGATGAACCACCGACTAAGAAAATCTGCGAATGTGCGCCAAAATAAAACACTGCTCAGTTCAATTTTAGTGTTGTAGCGTCGTATTTAATATTTCCAAATAAACATTTGTAAATTTGTTCTTCATGAACAGCTAATTTAAATGCGAGGGGATTATGTATTAATATGCATATTAAGTCATAATCCCCTCGCATTTAAATTAGCTGTTCATTAGCCCCGCTCTTCCCTTCAAACATATCAAAGCCGCACCCAGGTTTTCAGACAGTTAAATTGGGGGTTATGTGATATATTTCCCCCAAAAAGAACAAAGGAATCCGAGCTGATGTAAAAATAAGAGGTGTAAAAATAAGAGGTGGTTTTTGATGTTCTTGAGTTGTAACACTGTGGCGAAGTGGTGGCCGGTCACGAGGCACGGTGAAATGTCCGTTTTAGGCTGTTCTTTAATAAAGTGACTCTATAACTTTACGAGTGTACGTGAGCTGAGGACGACTGCTTTAGGAATCTGCGCGAGCTTATAGAAAGGCATCAGATCGACAATTGATGACGCCATTGACAGTGAAAGGTCTCACATTTCCTTCGGTGAGATTCTGCCTGGACTCACTAGCAGCAAAGGCCCAAAACTTAATTACACCATGTAAGAAGTAATAATAATAATAATAATAATAATTATAAAGTCTCCCGTCCCTACCTGCTTTGGTTTTGGGGGCAGTCTCTCTTTTTATTTGTTATTAGTAACGTAACGTCGAACAAAACTCAACGGGTATTACTTTTACTTTGTACCCAGTTCTTCTCAATTGATTAAAAAGAAAACTCTAAATACAAAAGAGATGGTTTTTATCTGCGTTTTAATTCGAACTCAGGCTAAACTTTTAAAGCCTTGTTACGGTAGGACTGTAGTGGATAGGCAGGCTTAATCATATAGTTTACGTGCTATTGACGTTTTTAATGCACTCTTCTTATTGCGATATATCATATGATGCATCACGTTGTTGTTTAAAACATGTATTATAATACAACAAACTTGTGTTTAATCAATATCTGACGTTTCATATTAATATTAGACCTAAGAACTCCAACTTATCCACGGGGAGGGGCAATAATGTTTAAAACAAGCATTTAATTGAAATTAAAAATTCGAAAATGACCAAAAAAAAAAACGCCCACCCGCTCTCCTTTTCATAGAAATTCGAACGAGAAAAGTATTTTTTTACTTGGCCTTATAATTTATGGTAAATTTTATCAGACATTTTATTCGGCTGGTATTATTCGGCATTATATTTTATTTGGGAGAAGCGCTGGCTTTATGGTTAGTGCGCAGCAAGACCCCAGCTGATTGAGCATTGTGTCGTACTCATGGACGTCACTCTACCCAGATGTATCAATAAATACCGAAAAACGAAAAGCTGAAGGAAGGGGGTGGGAAGTTACCCTCCGATGGACCAGCATCTCCTATCCAGGGGAAAGGAGAATTACTCGTAGTCGCTTCATGAAACCAAAGAAAAGCGCTGGCCTCATGGGCCACTTGGCTAGCTCTCGGGGAATATGTCCTTAGTACGCGTCCTACTATCATCATAGCCTCATCTGAAGAATGCCAAGACGTAACAACACCTTGCCAAATAGTGGATTCCAATGTTAATCTGCAGGATAAATTCGGTGCAAACCATTTGCCGTAAGTATGATATATTATTGCCGTGAGGCACGACCGAAGACGGGACTGATTAAGCTATTATGGCTAGCAGGTCTAATGGAGGACACATAAATAGAAGTGTATGGTGCCACTTTTTTAGACAGAAAGTAGCACTTTAGTAGCTAAACCAGACAAGTGATCCACTTACGTACGTCCCTGGCTATGTCTGTAAGAAACAATTAGTGGTTTCGTAAAAAATTGTTCCAGTTTTTATTGCTTTCATATTGTCGCGTTTCTAGCAAGGCAGACACGGGGTACAGCGTAGTTGGGTTTGCCAGGTCAACCTTAGCGCAGTGAAAGGCGGACGGCAGACTCTTAAATACGTTTATTGCACTTAATCGGGAATCAGGCTATCCGACTTGTTACAACAGTTGCGGTAAAAACTATAAAGAAACGCGCGATTGTCTTAGCTAAGGAAACGAACTAAATTATAAATCTGACGCCAGAAAGCGGAGCGAAAAGCTGATAGAAATGTAACGATCGTGACTTAAATCTGATCTTGACTCTTGGGGTGAGAAAACTCCAAGTTGTGAAAAAACTTCAAAAGACTCCTATAAAACTCCTATTTGCCGCGGGGAGAACCCTTAAAACTAAAATGTTGGAGTGAAAAAAGGCCTAATATACTTCAATGACGCAGGAAACTAAACTAAAAACAACCGTTTGTGCTGTTAGCCAGAAAAAAGATATTTATCATCACGCAACCAGTTACGAAACAAGGCTACATTTTAAGGAAACAAAAAGATCATTAAACGTTTCTAAACGTTCTTTGCATAGTAACGTAGTAGCAGATGAACATTCTCAGGTTGTTTTCTTGTATTGCAAGTTATAGCTTAATTTCTGTTTACAATATATGGGTACCTTATCCCAATGTGTCCCAATAAGTTATTATGCAACAATGGAGCAATTCTTTACGCGAATTATGTATAAACATGAAAAACAATTATTTGAAAGAGTTCCTTTGTTAGTATTTAGCTCTGTCTCTTGAGTATTGTCTAGAAGATGTCAATCAAATGGACTTTGGACGTCAGAGCTCGCTAATCTTACAGTTTACGTCAAGAAGTAAATTTATCCCAACGGTGTTGTAGAATATATATTTCTTCCTGTCATCATTCTTTGCATTATAATCTCTATTTCCGTAAAAAAAAACCACACACACAAACGTATTGTCGTGTACTTACAAGGTCCTATAATATAGTAAAATCCGCCTAGTAAAGTCCTTCCTAGAAAGCGAATTGTGATGATGAGCATTTGACCAAAAACCACAAACTGGAATCCAGCCCTTTTGGAACCCGGAATCTACTGTGGTGGAATCCGGGATCCATTACCTGGGATCGAGAATCTACAGCGTGAAATACGGAATCCAAGACCGTCACAGATTACCCTATGTACATGGGGCGAATGAAGTTTGTTTTCGTTGGTTTCAGTCTTGGGATCGTGCCATTACTGTGCTTGGCCAGTTTTGCTTGGTAAGTAGGTTCCCAGGATGTCGCTCTTGGCTTATATATTCCTAATACGGTACGCGAGGTTCAGCTTTATGCTCTCTCGCATCTCTAATATATTCAATACTGTTTCCCTTGCTTCAACTTTGCGCGCCTATTTCAGCGTGTATTGTTGCATTCGTTATCACGGTGGTGAAGCTTTCGCCAGCTATAGAACGTCAAAGCTGTTGCTGCATTTATCAAGCGCGGTGATAGACAGAGACCTCCTCAACGTAACTTCGGTTGATGTCCCAAGCCTAGAATCTAAAGCAACTAATGCATTACAAGATGCTGATCTTGTCAAGTGTTGTTTAAGCTTTTTCTGGTTGTGTGGCTCTGTTGATCCTAATTGCTCCTTTCGTCTGACATATTGAGCAGACCTAACTGCTGACTGGATTGCTGCACGCTTTTTCAATCGTAAAAGTTCGGCAATGGCATTCCTGAAACGGCGATCTCTATAACAATAAAGAAGGGGATTAAACAGAGAGTTCCAAAGCGTCACTACAGTTGCAGTCCGGAGTCCAACATTTGCGCGAGTGCCTGGGAAAACATGCCGCATATGTAAGATAGTAAAAACAGTTGCTGGGATAAAGCAAAATATCAACACGGCGGTCAGCAAGCCAGTCGTTTTGGCAACTTTGGATTCAAGCTTCACTTTAATGAGAACATTTACTTGCTGGCTTTCGTTTACTTTATGTTGGCATATTCCGAGGTACACCTTTCGATAAAAATATACAATAAGTATTAAACAGGTTGCTGCTTCAGCGCTCAACATCACGAAAAAGGCTGCTATAACTGCACCATTCACATCCGCTACTCTGGCTATAAGGTTTGGAACAGCAGGGAAAAGCGCTGAGATCCAGGCAGCTATCACCAATTTCTTGATACGGCTATTTGTGATGAGAATCTTGTAGTCCATCCACTTTTGTATCGCTACGTATCTCTCCCAAGCAATAATCGTCAAGTGATATAAGGTAGCCTTTAAGAGCAGTTGAATTATACATGGATTCACCAAGAATAACGTGCATGTAACTTCAGACCAAACGTGCTGGAATATTAAAAAATTAACAGTGACAAATAAAGGCATTACTATAATGCCAATAAGAAGATCAGTAACAGCTAGGCTTGACAACAGCATGTTAGAGGGCCTTCGTAGCTCTCTCTTTTGTTTCATAGCTAGGATTACCATTGCGTTCATAAAAATGGTAGGAAATGAAGGAATAAATGTCAAAACAGCTACAATTAGGTAAACAGAGGTAGTATTTTGAGAGTCCTGTAATTCGCCTGATGCGTATCGACAATAGAACGCTGAGCTGGATGAGTGGATAGTTGCTTCTGTGTTGTTTGGTTGCATGTTGTCTTCACTTTTAGGTCCTTCAATCCTATTGTGTCTAAGATCAAAACACATACAGTCATTTTCAAAATATACGTCTCCTGTCTCATGTTTAGTTCTACAAACCTAATAAATTGCACTGCTCTAAATATTTACGACTTTAAAGCGGCGCAAACTGTTCGTTTTCTTTTTGGAATGTGCTCGAGACCGGAATTCTACGATAACAGTTAACAGCGTTAGGTACAAAATTTTGTGTGTCATTCTTGATGATTAACGATTTTGATATATGCATTTCA
>CM042755.1:23760363-23771109 GCA_022496165.2 Catalaphyllia jardinei
TTTTTTTTTATACGCACCTCTAAAACTAGACAACATCGAAAATTGGAACTCCAAATTTTGGGCTTACTCTAGCGTCATTAATACACCCACATCTAATGAAACATCCATTTTGCACGAAAATTTGGAATCGAAACAAACAAAACGGACCACCGTATGCCGATTTTGCCATTGGTACTAAGATTGAAGCTTGCTTTAAAAAAGTCTGAAATGGCCTTAAGAGGATCCTCTTGAACTGCTGGACTCATCGGGAAGAATACCCATTGTTCTCGGGACATTTACTTCCAGTTTGTAGATCTGTCATTATCACGCGTTACGCTGAGAAAGAGCCTCAGTCATTGGTTGCCGGGGACGCACAACGATGCTCATTAATTTTATGAAGGTGGCAAACTAGACAATGAACGCAACGCGCCATTGTTTCTCTTTTGTCTCACAAAATCGCAGACATGCGCATATTTTACAACCAGAAATGAATGGATCAGGAGTACAGTACAGACTGTAATATTATAATTAGCGACCGATCGAACCTTAATAAATCTCTTTCCCGTTGCTGACTAGCACACAATCAAACGTTAGGGATAAGATTGTTTTGATAAATAAGTAATTATAGGAGGCAAGTAAATTCGGTTTGAAAACTCGTACTCGTACTAAATCTCGTACTCGTAGATATGAAAGCCGATAAAACGTCTAATTTTCTCTGCGCGCGACATCGTGTTTGATTGTGTCGTAAATGAGCACACTGCTTTTGATTATTTTTCGGGCGGAAACGGTACACGCTAAGACGCTTATATATCGGTTAGCGACTGCTCGATCTCTTCGGGATTGATCGAAATATTAAACCCCGTCTCTTATCGTATTTGTTTCCTCTTTTTTTTTCAGTTTGTAATCGTTTCCATCCTTATGTTTTCGCCGATCACAGGAAGATTCAGTCAACCTGTAGCCGAGAGGCATGATGCTGGTTTGGAGCAGTTCAACACTTTTTGAAGCGGCCAATGTACCTTCTCCCAATCTCCAAGCTGCTTCACCGTTCATTTGTAGTATAAACACTGGATTATTTTCTTCAATAAAGGGTGGTACGATATGAATAATAAGAAGATGGATCGGGGGCTCTAAGCTGAGCTCTGAAAAGAGCTCCCGATCACATTTATCTTCGCTTTGCTCGTTCATCGCGTTGACAGGTGTTTAATAAACCAGCCGCTGTACCAAGCGGCTGTTTTGAAATTCGCGGAAAATAATACATTTTCTAAATAAGTGATTTTCTTGAATAGGCTTTTGTGTTCGTCTTGGAAACCATTGTTATTCAGTCATGGGCTGAAAACAATGGCATCAGGCTTAGCACGCGTCATTTTCAAACGGAACTCCGACTTAAAATTTTATAACTGAAAGGGATAGTGGTTATCTTTCACCAATTTTCAAAATCAAAACGGATTCTGTTTAAGGAAAGATCCATCCATCTTCACCATTTCCCGCGCTTGGGTTTTTGGAAGCTCGTTTGAGTTTTAAGAAAATCGCTCTGGAAATCGGCTTCCATACATAAAATTCCCGTGTGCTTAGTAGGTGTTTTTTTGGAACGATAGCGAATTGATTCGTCTCCTTTTTCTAAATTTTAAAGTATGCATTTTTTCTAATTTAGACAGGCTAGGATATTGGTTTCTAGAATCTACGTACACAAACTTGTCCCATTCGTTCCAAATATGTCCGGGATTGAACGCTAATAAGATTCAAATTCCTTATGATATGCATTACAAAGTGTCCTCATTGGGAAAAAGTCACCAAAACACACACAATTCTGTCAAATATGAAGTAATCTGAAAACGTCAAACAACCCTGCATAATATGAAGGACTAATTTAGCAATACTTGCGCGCATTCAATCCGGGATTTGAGTGATTCGTTCAGGGGATTGTAAATATATGGATGTGGAGACACATATTATCCAAATTGGTGATTTTATTTCTGATCTGCTGCATAACCCCACAATAGTGAGTCCGAATATGGGAAACACCTACAAAGGATCTTAAACAGCTGTGAACTAAAGAACATCAGAAACAATCCAATCTGTATTATTGATAAACCAGAGTCACTTATCGGCCTTACGAGAACATGCCAACTTTCTAATACCCATAGCTCTGGCTCTCATGACTTGGGCATTTCTTTTCGCTGTTTTTTAAGTTGCCGGCACATACAAAGAACCTTGAGTCGTTGGATATTAAAAAACGGAGCGACTTTGATCAGGCTCCCTGACAGTGTACTGGATTATCTGATGAAATCGACGACAGTGTGGCTTTTTCGCAATGTGGGTATAATGAAATTTTACACCACCTCCTTCCTTCAGCAGATGTCAAGATAATTGATATTTATGGCCAAAATAGCCAAAATCAATACCAGAGACTTATGACAAAGAGGGCCGAATAACCATACCCTTAAGGATCGCACATACCAATTTAGCCCATATAAGGGAGTACTCCCGGGATTCAAGCTGTTGTTACGTATCTTGTTTACTTTAGATTTGAATACTAGGACCGTGGAGGCCATTTTTAAGTCGTAGGACTAAACCCTCTGGCCAATGCAAACAAGCATTAGGGACCACTCTTCCCCAGTTTTGTTACTTTTAAGTTGTAAAACTCATGTATTATCCATGTTATCTGGAGCCGTAAAAATTCAATCCAAGGAAAATTGTGGTAGGGCTAGAACCCTACCAGCCCCTCCCCTGGCCTTCGGCAGTCCCTGGGGTATAAGCTTCGCCTGATGAGCCGAGTTATTAATAATAAGAACAAACGAATACAAAGCGAGCTACATTAATATCAAGCCTAAGGCTACAATTGTCACAAGCGAAGTTAACCAGCTGAATTCCTAAAAATTGTCTTATTAAATCATAAAGGATATGCTAATAAGGATATAACGCTGTTGCTTTCGCTACAAATCAGTGCAGTACTTGTTACTAGTGTCTGAACATACCTCAGTCCCAGGTGAAATCGACAAATCATCTGTTGATAACTAGTTCGCAAATTTTGTTTATTATTTTACGTTTTTCTTAAACAAGGTCCCTTTCGTATTCAAATTATCACAAACAACTTCATTTTTCAGCAACGGAAGCACGCTGAGGTCGAGTTTCAGATTTTACAGCAAAATATTTGGATCATCGGTTTAAATTGCTATGCCATCTATGCCATGCCATGCCATGTCAGTTGTATGGGTCGGGAAAGACTCTTCCCAAACCTTGTTACAATGGAGGCCTGAGAATGCTAAGAGAAGAAGGGGAAGGTTTAGCGCTCAATTGGGAGGTGCCGTGGAACGTCATTCTAGTCGGAATGGATCAAGATCCGGAGTCTATGGCAGCAGACAGGGCACAATGGCGGGACATGCTCGCACTATTGGTGTCATTGCATCATAATGATAATGATGTTAAATTAAAAAAAACCCAAGGTACCAGGAATGCTTTTAGCCAATATTTGTCTTCCGTTTAGCGGTCGTAGCACGCGGTTTTGAAAATTCAAAATACTGGATCATGGAACATTTGAGATATATTTTAGATCAGATATAAAGAAAAAATACCTATTCTATAACTGAGAAAAATTTACCAGTGATTGATTAAGAGTGTTCCGTAAGCTTACTCCGCAAAGTAGTCTTTTTAGGGAAGTGATTTGGTTTTTCGATTTATTATATCTTCTGCATTTGGAGAACGACCTAGCAAACTGCACGGAGCTGCTAGCATTCCACGAGTTTGATCTTAGGTCATAACGAACTGCGGCTTTTACGGAACCTTCATGACATGTTTTGTTATTTAACAATTCATCATTACGGACATTTATTATGGATTGCTGCAGTGGTGGTTATCAAGATGAAAAAGTGTTACTGTAGCTGTAAACCATCAAAGGAGGCGTTGCATTGAACAAGAGTGGGAGAGGACAGAGATCTTTTCATCGTTATTCTGTGTGATATTCCATGAAAACATTCTGGAACCAAGGCTGAATCACAAGAAGTTGCTCTTTTCAACAGTCGGACCACAAGTTTACCTACCTTTTGTAGCTTTAGAATATCTTCCGTCTCATCAATAGGATATTTTCGTCTGGCAAATTGCACTTTACCTTCGGCTCTAACGGTCGATCGAGGTTTCCGCAGAATCGGATTTGTAAGGGAGTATAACATGATCGGGGCTTCCCTTAATCGGAAATTTACACCTGAATGGATAGATGGGAATGCTTCTCCCAGTATATAGAAAACCATTGTTGGAGACATCGAGAAAATAACTGTAGTGGTTAGTAAGACAGACGTTTTGGCAACTTTGGATTCGAGCTTCGCTTTCACTAAAATAGCGACTTGGCTAATTTCGCTAATTCTACGTTTGCGTATAACGAAGTACACTACACCCTATAAAGACAACCGTTGCACGTGCAATCCAAACGATATACAAAGCCGCCTCTACTATCTGAGTATCTGTACCTAAACCTTCTGTTATAACGACTAGGAATACCGTTAAAACAGATGCCAACCAAACGATTACCACTAGCTTCGTGAGGCGATTTCTTGTCACGATAACTTTGTAGTCCATCCATTTTACTATCGTATTGTACCCTTCCCAAGCCAAGAGCGTAGCCAGGGGGGATCCTGGGGTGCCCGTGACCCCCTCTTTGTAAGCCTTTATGTAAGCAAACAACCTACAATATTCTGGTGACAATCTGGTGAGTACCCTCTGTAAGACTCCTTCCCCCCTTTTAAAAATCCTAGCTACGCTCATGCAAAAAATCGCAATCAGGTGATATAGGGTGCAGAAGAAAACAAAATATATAGCGTATGCATTAAGAAAGTCTAATAAGCAAATATGATGAATCCAAAGCTGTCGGAGAATCAATGTTTCGACGGTAGCACGCACTGGCATGTTCAAAGGGCCTGCAAGAAGGTCCGCAACAGCCATGCTAGTTAACAGAATGGTCGAGTTTCTTCGAATTTTCCGTGCTCTTGGGTTTTTTGTCTTACTACTGGGACGATTAAAAGTTAATACGTGTGAGTTTTCCAGCTGCATTATTGTTATTATTATTATTATTATTATTATTATTAGTATCATGACACACCAGCGACTTGGTAGAACACGTGTTAAATTGAAAGAAAATGGATTGAAGATTGTTTTTTTTTACCTGATTGTTCAGCATACCACAGTTAATTGAGGAAAATGGTTTGGAAACTTGGCAAAGTTCTATGTTGTATGTTTTTGTTTGCTATTCTGGGGGTTGACCCTGCACAAAACCTGGCAAAATACAAAAGGTGGTCGCGTGTGCTCATCATACAACTAACCAATAGCAGGGCCTTCCAACATAAATCTCAGCCTGTTTGTTTGGTGCTTTGGTGTTTACCGGCCTTCCTAACCATCTCCCTTCATTAACTATAAGCATAAGAATAGTGCAATAAATAAGAATTATTCCATGAGCCCGCGTTGGATATGAAGTGATAAAAAAACCAACCAGCGCGTAGCACGAGTTGGTTATAATCACTTCATATCCAACAAGGGCGAATGGAATAATTGTTTTAGTAAATTCTCAAACCGGGTTTTGCCCCCGATTTTATTTCCACAATTTTACAAAGCCAAAAAGTTTAAAGTTGGCGCACTATTTTCCATATGACGTAAAACTCCGACTATTTTCTCATAGACGGAGTTTCTTAGCCAATCAAAGAGCTAGAGCTGCCATAGTCGGAGCTGAAAATTTACTAATAATTATTATTCTGACTTGTATTTAACTAACAGGTTTCAAACTGGTTATCTATATTGTAGCGGTGTACTCTTACTCTTGCAGACAGAAGACTGGAATCAATTCCCTGTTCTTATCAAATGATTCAAAGGCTGCAATTTTTATCATTTCTTTTCGAAAGAACCGACGATAACTTTATTTATATGTCGCCACCTGCTCTCCCTGAATGGATTTCGAACCTTCACGTAAGTCTTATAGATATGAATGTATACGGAAACTGAACATTTTTCTCGTTGGAATAACGATGGCCTAAGTCAATTTTACTATCTCCTCGTCTCCTCGCTTATAGTTGCATATTATCAAAAAGCCCTGTGTCGTTTCAAGGGTTTTGCAACGACGAACTAAATATCTAAATAACAAAAGAAGAAAAATAGAATGAAAAACTTTAACGATTAGACCTGAGGTCGGTCATTTATAATATATGCGTGGAAAGAAACTTCGACACGTATTTGGGATGATCTAGAAATTAAACAACTTCCGGATGTGATTTAACCTGACCGCTTAGGTTGTGTCGTTTGCATTTAATTTTGCACTGCTCTAAATACTGTATACAGTAAAGCAAAAAATCGAAGTAGATCTATTGTCCAGCCTGGCGAATAATCGGGCTAAAACTTGACGTAAGAAATACAGTGGGACTCGAGGTATTGTTGTCAGGTTTCATTGAGCCCATGTTCTCGTCGTTTATTAATATCCCCTAATTTTAAGAAGAGAATGATTTATCTGCAAATCTAGTTATAAAACAGCCTAAAACAGTTGCTTAGAGCTTGATTAGCGTAATCGATTAACCTATCGATTAACCTATAGGTCGAATTTTGATATGAATTTTGTAATTTTCCAGTGAGGTTTTCTGTATATTGTTTGGCCTTCTGTTTGTGAGTTTTAATAATCACAAAATACACAAAACATAAGCAGTGAAACAGAAAAAGTTATGATTCGGTTAACTTTTAATCTTGAGTTAGCGTTAACTGGCTTCTGAACAGCTCTGCGCTGTTTTCCTTGCCAAGTTCACCTGACATGAGCCCGCCATCCAATTGGAAACGAGCACTTTGTTAGCGGTCAACATGACCTGCAAGAGCTGTAAACTTGAGTCCTTAATTGAACTACAATAGACCATTTTGCTAATGATGAGTTCCTTTTGAATTATGGGTAAATCCAGTCCTTTGTGGGGGCAAACGGCCAGTTTAGAACATAATTTGAATTTGTAATTTTGCCCGTTTGCCCCCTCAAAGGACTGGATCTACCCAGAATTCACTAGAAACTGATCATTAGCAAAATGGTGTATTGTTTGATTGCTTTAAATTAGGTTGGCAGCAATCGAACTCTAGATTCATTGCTCCTTTGACATTCCAAACCGGTTTCAAACAGGGAGTTGCGGTCAAATACGTTTGTTTGGGATTGAACTTCAAACCTCTTAAAACAGTAAGCATTTGACTTTCAAATTGAAATGTGCCGGTTTATATTCTAGAAACTGGGGTCACATAGTTATAACAGGAATAGTATCGATTTTGCTCAACTGGTTCCTTTTGTTCAGTAATCGAACTCATGAGTTCGGAAATCGAAGTAACCCAAAAATCTCCAGTTCGATTATGTCGGATTGCATAGCCAGCCAATCGTCCTCCCCCCCCCCCCCCTCCTCTTCCCCACTAGAATGCTATTGTCTTTTGCGACATGTACTTGCAGTGCCCAGTTTTTGGATGCGCGGAATAATAATTGCAAAGATTAAGCTTTCGGATTTCCGACTGCCCTCGTCAATGAATTGGTGGCTGCCAATCAAACGGTCTGATGTGTGAAGGAAATGAATGAATGAATGAAAACTTTATTTATGTGTCAAAGCCTTGTAGCCTGGGATATAATTCCCATACTAATTAGGGGACACTGCTAAAAAAAAACTAAACTAATACTAATAATGAAACTACTTCATATCAAAACTATGTGTAATAAACAAGGTGTAATAAAGTTAACGAAAGCGCTTTAATCTTTAGGCGGCCTACGCTCTTCACAAAGCCTTTTGTCAACAAAGTTGTGTGCAGAGGCCTTCTCTCTTTTTTGTTGACATGTCACACTCGGAATGATTTGAGTGTGGAAACCAAAAGTTTTCCCACAAAAAATCATTTCCTTGTAATCGAGTCACCTGCAGTTATGAATAACTTAAGAACCAATAAACAACTGTGGACAAAATCTTAGACAAATTTTCGAGCTGAATTATTTTGATTTTAATCATAAAAATTACAATTCCCTCGATTGTGATTGGTTTAAAAACTCCTATTTTTCCACCAATTTACTTGCCAAGTTGTTATCGGACAGTTTGTTATTGGACACTTTGTTATTAGACAGTTTGTTATCGGACAGTTCAATAGGCCAATCACATTCGAAGTTGTAGTTTAAACCAACCAATCACATTCAAAGTTGTAATGACCTGCGTGCGTGCGTGCGCGCGCTTGTTTTTGTGTTTTTGGCGCCTAATTACCTGTAGGAGGTCTTTCATCTCCTTTGTAGGTATTTTAATGCGAATTTTTCCCCTTCTTTCATAACTTGGCTATTCTTTTCTCGAAAATTGCAATTTTTATGATTAATTGGTAATAAGACTTCGTGTCGCCCAATTCGGTCTGTAATCATATTCGTGTTGAACAAAGCAGACTCCCGCTTCGCGGTCGTCTCATTTGGTTATCACTCATATGATTACAGACCGAATCGGACTAATAATAATAATAATAATAATAATAATAATAATTTACCAATTTATATAGCGCGTATTTACATGTGCTGATCAATAGCGCTTTACAATCAATCACTCAGTCCTATTACCATTACTTATTAAGGGTGTATAACAGCAGTCCGATATTCAAAAGCTGATTGTGAAAATTCGAACCCGCCGATTTCTAAAACATTTCCATGAACGTTGAAATGTTAAAAATGGTAATTGATTTATATGCCGCATATATCAACTATAATTTATTTTAATTCCTCTTTTCAACAAGGCCCGATCTATAGTAATGTTATAGTGCTTTTTGTTAACACTTCAATTTCAATGCTTAGTAGACCAATTTCGATATAATAAAATTCAGTTTCGATGTAATAAAATTCAGTCTCCAACAATAGACCTCAGGACAAGGCTCTGGGGAATAGACCCCACAAACTCTGTATTTATTCCCCAGAGCTTCGTACTGAGGTCTATTGTTTTAGGCTAAATTTTAATATATCGAAATTGGTCTATTGGGGTAGCATGTGTCCTTTTGTTTACGGGGGCGGGCCTATGAATAAATTAAACTCTAGCGGGAATTTCCAAGCAAGCCCGAGCTATTAGGGACCTTAAGATACCCCGATTTTCACGCACGGGTACGGCTAGCTCCATTTTGGATTCATTAAATGATAACGCGATTGCGTTCTTTACGTAAAAGCTACACGTTTTCCCGCGATAATCAGTGGTCCACACCTGAGTTCGCTCTCGATAAAAATGGAGAAACGGGTATGTTTTTTGGGGCTTTATCTTTGCTTATTAGACCAGTATGGTATCCAGATTCTTGCATTAACACTTGTTTTTCTGATCTGAAGCTTTTTGGGATTACAAAAAAGTTCTCTTGAGGGACAAATGTGGAGAAAGTTTTGCCTTTCAGATGTCTTGCGGCTTTCCAAAACAAGCGCTGACTGAGATGTAGTCTCTTTGCGAAATTTTAGTTGAGACACATTTAAAATAGATTTAAAATACAAGAGGTCATGTACCACGGTGAAAAATACCCAAATTCAAATATATACTTTATGTCGACTTGAAAGGATAGTTCTTGATGATAGAAGTTAACTAGGCCTCTTCCATTTGTGAGTCAAAAGCATATTTGTAGCATTTGTAAGAAAATATCATTTAAGCAATTAAATCTGATGGAAAAATGTTTTCGGCTCATTCCAGACGATGTTAAGATGGCATATGAAACACAATATTGACTTTGTATTTTTGCCCAGATCGTACCCGGTGTCACCCGGTGTATCTTACGTTTAATTGCACGGTGTCCCGTTTAACCGATTAAGGGTATCCTACCCGTACCCGTACCCGGAACTGGGATAACTTAAGGTCCCTAATTGTCGTGCAAGTCTTAGGGAAGTCTGAAGTTTGAACGACAGTAAACACTTTGGAAATTAAGATTTGTCACCACTTCCTATGGCTGTACGACCCCGAAACTTGGCAGGAGGCTACTTCAAACAACGAGTAATATAATCCATATGCTAACTTTTTTAAAGAGCACTTGAACGGACAAAAATTCGACACTGAAATATTTTTACGCCATTTTCCATACATAAGGATCGCGAAATAGATGAATTTCGAGTGAAATTTGCCACCAGTTCCGCTTGAGCTAACACCTCAAAATAGGTCTCATTTTATAGATCCATTCTCATCCACAAAAGCCGTATGCTAACTTTTTTACAAGTGAAAAAATTTGATTCTTAAGCTTGCAATATATACACGCTGTTGGACATTTGCAGGCCATTTTTCTTTGATAAGCGATTTGGTTTCAAATCACGAGCTCGGCATGCATGAAAGACTCGGATAATGTCGCCTCATTCTGGGCGAGGAATCAGTCGAACAAGTGGAGTTGGGCCCCCTCCATACGTATCCGGATATTTATGAATCCGGAAGTTTGTGTTTCTGGATTAAAAAATGTCCCTGTCCACACGTTATCGGATTCGTTGCGGATTTACTTTTTTCCACCGGGAAGAACGAATTAAAAAATATTTGGATTCGCCATAGGCGTGTGGACAGGAGCCGTATCCGGAGAGAAAAAGTTGCGGATTCAAAAATCTCCGGAGACGTGTGGGCGGGGCTTAGATTTTTTTTTCACAGCTACTTACACTAATTATTAAACATACATCCATTAACTATGTACAAAACTAATACATAAACTTAAAATATATATAAAGAAATATGATCACTCACAATACTAACAATACGAATGCTTGCTCGATAATTCTACATAAAATACTTACGCCGTAATTACGCATATGGGGGGGGGGGGGGG
>CM042755.1:23771209-23796209 GCA_022496165.2 Catalaphyllia jardinei
CCCCCCCCCCAATGCAAAATCACGTTAGTGAGCAGTGCTCTATTATCCATTGCATTTGAAGTTTGGTTTGTAGCTCAGACATTATGGGGTTCTTAGAAAAAACCATGCACGAATAGAGGTAGTGTTTCATATACAGCAAGAGAAGATCCAGTCTGCGCTTTTGGGTGGAGGTCAACGGAACCATTTCATCAGTCATGTTGAACAAAATCTGTTCAGCAGAAGGACTCACATTTAATTTGTGTATAGCGTTGAACACTTTATGGTGTTTGAAAATAATGAAATAGAGACATCACACTCTAGAAATGTATGCATTATAGAATCTGTCTTGGAACATAAATTGCAATGGTCGTCGGTTGCAATATTGAATTTTTTAAGTTCCTTTTTGGTAATGATTATCCTGTGTAATATTTTAAATAAAAATTGCCTAAAGTTGTTGTCTTTAGTAATCTGATATATCTTGGTGAAATTGCGTCTCCAGTCAAGAAGACTGTTTGGGAATTGTTCTTTCCATTTTTTTATTCCGGTAGGTTCCGACACTGAGCATTCATTAAATAGTTTATAATAGTGTTTACAACGCATTTTAGAAAATGATAAGGTAGTCTCTTCGGATAAGCAGAGCAGATCGGGGGTTGAGAAAAGGAATTCACTAGAGATTGGGGTTAGCAGTGTGGCTTTCTTCAGTGAACTTGGTATGGCAGCGGTAGTTTGAAAATATTCCAGGAAATTAGCTTTCAAGCCAAATTTTCCATTGAATTCGTCAAGAGAATAATTTTCCGTCTTCACTGAGGAGGTCTTGCACATAATAAATTCCACGGTCGAACCACGTTTTCCAAAACAGTATTTTTTGATCAATTGTTGTGGGCGGGGCTTAGATGGATAATTACGAGCAAGGGATGTACATTTCCTGACCTGACTTTCGACATTTGTCGCTCCCTGATTCCAGTCGATCTGTGTACTAGCAGATTGCATCACGGTTCTTCGAAGGGAAATTTGACTGATCAAAGCAGAAATTGATTTAAAAAGGTTGCTGCAAGTTGATAATAATGCTCGAACCAGAAGAACACGATTTTTAAATTATCCCCCGTTAATCAGAGAGAAAATTCTCTAAAAGTGTTTCTAAGGCGGCACATTTCCCTAATACCAAAACGTACATGGACATCATTATCTTACATCATTATCTTTTCCTCTATTCTTATTGTTTTTAAATGATCTCTACTTGCATAAATATACTTTCTACTAGTCTCTAAGAGTTTTTCTGCCTCATTTAGGTGCTCAATTAAGAAAAATCTCTGTCACAAGTTAAATGACTGAAGGACATATCTGCCCCCTCCGCTCTTCAAAAAGTTAACGCACAGTTCCAGAACGAAACGAGAAAGATTCTTAAAACAATTCCCGTAAAGTATGCCTTCTTGATAAGTAATATGCATTAGTACAATAAACTATTCCGTCTTGTTTTACCTGAGTCTGCTGGACAAAGTTTGCCCGGTTTGATTGAGGCCAAATAGATCTATCCTATGCCCCTTTTATCGAAAGCTGATTGACCTAGCTTCAGTATCAAAGGTTAATCAACGTGCTTACTTTTCTAGGTTAACTTCCTAATGAGAAAAAAACCTACAAAACCAACCAAAACTTATGCTTATCCTCTTTGAACCGTTCATAAGATAAGCTCTGAACAGGAGAGGTGGCTGACTGAAGAAGAAAATTCTTGCCAATTCCCTTCAATCAAAAAGAAAACAAAGTTTCAGTTACTAAGATCCGGAGTGTCTTTTCGGCGCTATGGATGTCACCCTTGGGTGCAAGTTAAGTTATTATGGTCTAACAACCGACTAAAAGTGTAGTGATTTCTTCATTACAAATCTTTGCAGAAGGGCGTTGCTCAGGATTTTCAACCCAACAGCGTCTCATCAATTGTTTCCAGGTTGGTGGAGGCGTCGTTTCACCTTGCACATCTCCCGGACGGTGACCTTTGTTCACCCAGTTGAAGAAATCTATTATGTTGCCCTTGAATTCAGCAAACGCCTGTCGCCCATACCACATCTCCCACAGCATTATGCCAAAGCTGTATATGTCTGCTTTGCTGTCATATAACTTGGAGTGAAATACTTCCGGTGCGATGTACATAGGGGTCCCCGCTAAAGTACCAGTGATGTCCTTTGCGTCTTTAGAAACGCCAACATCAGTTATCTTGACTGAGTTTTCCTCTGATAGCTTGAATGTAAAAGAAGGAGCACTGGTAGTTTTATTTTACTTGGCAAACTAAAAATATTCTCTTACGGAACCCCTACAAAATACAGTTCGTTGTTATATACTCTCGGTATCTGATGGAAACTGTTTTTCTCACTTCCCGCTTACCATTCCTCCTTCAATAACATCCAACATAAGCGTATAGTGTACAAAATCCTTTGTTCTTGAAAGGAGGAAGATGGAAATATATTACCCAAGTTTACTATTCAAAGTTTCGCGCTTTTCCTATTAAGACAGATTTCCTTATTTTTCATTGAATTTGCAAATAATCAGGCAGAAAACACTAAATGTTTTTCTCAATGGCCATTTTAAAAATTAAGGTTTCCAACAATATTTAGGACAATATTTTCAAACTGCCATAACACACAAAAAGTTTAGCCTCATACCAAGATGTTCTCAAGCTTCAGGTCCCTATGGACAACCCCCTGTTTGTGAATGAACGCAAGAGCAGCAGTGATCTCCTGTGCCCATCGAAATGCTTCTCTAGAGACATGAGGATTCCTGGTTTTTGCTGGCACTGCTTCTGGGTTATCAAAGATCTGACTCTTCAAGCTTCCTTTGCACTTTTCCATTACCAGGATCACTCTTGTGGTGCCCTCTTTCCTGAGAAGGGATGTGCCATAAAACTTTACAATGTGGGGATGCTCCAATTTTCTGACGAACAGAATAAATACACGCAGTAATTATAAAGTTACGAGTATCGCTAAAATAGCTTTATAAAAACTGTTATATTCTCTAATACGTTTTTCTTACTAGCTTTGTCTACCGTACACATTCGCGACGAACGAAGTACTTTGAATCTCATACTGATGGCGTCTAAAAACGGGATACAAACGCTAAGATCGAAAGATATGAAAGGAGAAAACGGCGATGTTTCATTCACAATAATCCAGTTTCCCAGTTTTGTTGCACAAAAAACTCCTCTGGCCCGTGTGTCACTAATTCCGGTAGTGATAATGTTCCTGGGCTGCTAAAGGCCGAACAGAGCCTTCAAAAGCTACAGTTAAACCTTTCTAAGTTGCAAATAAGTACCGAATATGCTATCAGTACTTAAGAGCTTTCACGATAGCCATAACTATGATAAAACATATATATATATGGTATTTGCCATAGGATTGCCATTTGCTGGGAGGTCCGTATGGTGAAAAACTGTGACCGAGGGCTTGAAAATACGTACTGCCCGAGGCCGCAGGCCCCGGGCAGCATTTTCACGCCCGAGGTCACAGTTTATCACCATACAGACCTAACCTTAGCCGGCAAATAACATTTTTTTCTTTTTTCCCTGCAGTAAATTGGTTTTACAGATTACAAATGGGTTTGTTTACGCAACTTTGTCGTTGAATCGGCTTGCGCGCCGTCTACTAACGATTTGTAAAAAATCTTCCCAATGAACGACTGACTCAGATACTAGAAAAGAAAAGATGTTTTAAAGAACAGATATTTTTCGATTCCACAGAAATTATCCTAAATACAGCAACGATCAGAGGTAAACTCGAATTAAAATTGTCTCAAATTTTAGGGCGAGAGAAACACAGGATTACGCACCATCACAGCGCCACGCTACAAACAACCAAGCACACTCTAACAACTTCAAAACACTCAAATGAATTTAGTTACAGTGACTTTCCTTGCCATTTAAAAGGGAACTGAGATAACCTGCATCGTCTTATCGTCGTTGGAAGTGTGCAAAACGCAAAACATTGACGATTACCGCTAACTTTCAGGAGCGAAATTTAAATACAGCGTTGAGCGGGTAAAAAATCCAATCCGTGGGCCATATCGCAAAAAGCTGGACCGGTCGCGTCTGCATGATTAGCCAATTAGATTCTAGGATTTAGGATTCCGGCCCGCTCAGATGCTTGAGAAAACAATTGTAGATATACATTAAAATCACATAAGAGGTTTTGGGGAAGGCACTTGAGAAGAGAGCTTACTGGGATCTCGATCACATTAAATTGGCCTAAAATATCCGTCGTCCTCGAGAGGACTGGTATCCAGTACGTTTAGATTAACACACTGGCTCAGCTTCTGTCCAAGGGGAGACACCTTGGCCGAGAGGGGTGGGGCTCTGGACGTCAGACCCAGAGGTCACCCGTTAGAGGTCCACCCTCTCCTGCCCTCCCGCTCTTAGCACTGCTAACCTGTATTTATTTCCCAGAAGACCGTAATGCAACTGCTCTGATATTCTTGTAACATGTAACTTGTCTGCAATGCTTATTTGAAATATTGTTTCTCTCAGTTTAAGTGGCCTGACTGCGAAGTAGCTAGGTGTAAATAAGATTTGAAAGCTGAAGAGAGAAAGGGGGTAGTTTCTGAAGACTGCAAGGTAGCGTTCCTTTGGCATGATCTGAATCATGATTTACGATTTAAGATCACTCGGTGCACTGCGCATCTAGAAGACCGATAAATCCTTATCAAGAGTGGGTTAAGTGATTTCTTTGATGCATAACGGTCACATTGATTCGGCATGACTTCACGTTGCTATATATACAATTTATGGAATGCCAAGTCCAGTACTCTTTTACTAAATTAGTTTTAAAAGCGCATTGTAGTCAGGAAGCTGTGTCCCAGTTCCAGTGGATTATTTCTGACAATCATTTCTCTTTCTTCCTTCAGCATGCATGAATGACGAGGTTAAAGAAACTCAGAAGCTTCCAGGGAAATTCAGCTAGTCACTTACCTCAAAAGTTCTACTTCCGCCATAATGAGGCTTGCATTTTTGAAATCAAGCACGTCGCTGCAAACCTTTAATGCTACAGTTTGCTCCTTTTTTTGCCTTCTCATCTTTCCTTGATAAACAATGGCAAATCCACCGCTTCCAAGGCGGGAGGGCATGTCTTCTTTCCAGTCCAATTCTTCGCTGCAGATGTCAATGGGACGGATTTCTTTTAAAGCAAATACCGACAGATATCCCCTGATTTCAGAAGCTTCATCCATGACTGGTTGGTACAATTCTTTTATCTCAGTCTTTGAACGCCTTTCATCACTTAGTTGTTTACATAACATCTTGTCAGCCGCGATCAGCTCGGGAATACGGGCTTCAATCTGCTTTAGACACAGCTTGGCTTCTTTCAGTTGGTCTTTCACAAACACCTTGAGCACGCTTTCGTTTGTAACATCATCAAGATAATCTGCAGCTGTTTCAGCCATAAAAGCACATTTCTCTCTTTCGTATTTTTTGATCCTGCTTATATCCTCTATCTTGCTTTTAATCGACAGTACTCCCACTACAGGAGCACCAATTACCAGTGCAACTAGGGTAAGTGGAACCCATATTGGGATAGTGACGCCGATGACAACCTTTTCTGTTATGGTAAAGCCTTCATCAGCTGGAATACTTTCTGGAACAGCGATGTCATCATCTATGACAGCACCCTGGAGATTCCGCAGCTGCCCTTCGACTAAATTGTATCGTTGCTGAAAGTGCTGTAAAAGAGACTGGCGAGCATTTGAAAATACGCGGTTATCTTCCTCCCAATGCTCGATGATTTCTCGCAGCCGATTGTTTAAGGCTTTTGTGATGTTGGTTTTAGTGACTTCCCAGGAGCTCTCGGCCTTTGGAACTTCGTCTAAGGTCCACGTGGTGAAGCGATTTCTGACATCGTCTGACTTAAGATGCTCACCGAGCTTCTGGACAGCATCTTCGACACGAGCCTTCAAGAAGTGATGAAGCTCTTCCATCACTTCGGTTTGTCGTTCTTCAATCCGAAGCAAACGAAAGATGATCAATGCCAAAATAGTGGCGACTTTGTCCTGGTCTCTGGAGGCGTTCATCACAAAAGCTTTTGCTTGATAAACTATCCGTGAAAGACAGTAATCCAGCCATCTACATAAAATAATAAGAGAGAGTACATTATTTTAATGAACAGTTTGTATCAATCGAGCATAAAATGTATGCAACTTAAAGTTTTAGAATAGTGTTTCAGTATCACGTATCGCGAAGGAGTGATCTTGATTGTTGTCCGAGCAACTGAATCAGTTTGCTAAAAGGACGCTAGGATGGACCACCCACGAATTAATTTTGCACCGAAGTCCTTTTGTGAAACATTTCGTATATTTCTTTGTAACCTCATGGCATTTTTTTATAAATTTCTGTCCACGAACCAGTCATTTTGGTCAAATGGCGAGATAGAACTGAAAGCTGTAAAAGAGCCTGCAAGTCAGTTAAAAGAACTTAATTTAACCACCCTATGCGTTCGTTAAAGTTGGTTGCATATAATAAAAAATTTATAAATTCTAATTCGGAATTGTACCAAGAATGATCTAATGGAAGTGTTTCTAAAGGTGAAAACATACTCGAGTTTGCTTAAAAAAAAACAGGTAAACACAGGCGAAGTGTGTTAACTAAAATGCATCATGATACAAGCCTCTGTTAACAAGAACGTAAACAAACATTGAACAGTACTAATACGTTTCCTGGCTAAATTGCACTACACATTTCCAATACCTACAAAATGTTTATGATCAACATTTACATGTTCAGAAGGGAAAGGGAATGGCCCTCACTTTGAGTTTCATTTGGTATGCATACCAGGAGCCCATGATAGACATTTTCAAAGGACCTCAATTATTTATTATCATAACTATATATTCTAGAAAATTTATGAAATTGGCTTTTAAAATTGACAACTTAACAATAAATGCTAAAATGCTTACTTCCAGTGCGTTTCCAGTCGGGCTTCGATGCTTTTCAACACCATCGACCTGATGCCACTCATCAGGGAAGAAAAATCTTGAGTAATAATTCCGTGGTTCTGAGCGACACTGGCGTGTTTTGTTGACATATAGATTATCTGTGACTTGGGATCAAGACCTGGCCAACAATTCTTCAGCTTCTTGATCACGTGATTCTGGACATCTTTTACTTCTTTCTCCGGAACTTGGTCCCATTTGTTGCACACGAACAAAGCACACTGGGGTGAAACGGATTCTTTCTGTTTCTCGAGAGTCACCTTTCTTACTTCATTCAGCATCATTTCAAGCTACAAATCAAAAGTAGCATGACTTAACACGCCTGTACATTTTGTTCTCTGGGTATCTAAAACAAGTGTATACCTATAATGCACGTGTGATTCGTTACCAAATATTGTACGTTTGCTGTAGCTTTAAGTCTATAAATATCATTAATTGATTTTTAAGTATCAATTGAACCTCTTATAATATAGTAAAAACTTGGGTTTTTGAAGCTTTAGGCTTGGGCCCTGACGTCTGGGACTCCCCTCGTTCTGGGGCCCGGATGTGTCTTGCATTTGAACCCATCACTTAAGCACTAACTCTTAAACCCAGCGATCTGTCGCCTGCGAGTACGCTCACGTTTGAGTCACAGGCACGAGCGGTGAGGAGCGTAACGATCCGGCATTGTGGAGTCTGTTGAAGAGGCGCCGAGACCTTGATCGTGCCTTAATTTTTTCTTGTACTTTCTCGTATCGCGGCTTCGCCGCTCGATTTCCAGCTCGTGCTTTTGCTCAAACGTGAGCCTGCTTGCAGGCTATTCGATCTCTCCGTGCTGATTTGAGGAACACAAAGCACGCCACAAATCCTTGGTAATTCCACTACTTTCATCCAACGACAATACATACTCTGTCTTTCTGAACTCCTCCAGCGTTTGCACTGTTTATGACATAAATGAAGGCGAAAGCTTCTGGTAAATACTGCATAACTAGCTCGTCCATGATGTTGGATTCACCAATACCAGGACTGTCAATTATAGCTACGCCTTTCTGAAAGATAGGGAATTTAAACTTATAAGAAACTCTAGTGCTGCGGTGAGGAGTATTACCTGTAGATAGCTTGGTTTTATCAACTGGGTTATTACCTGAAGATAACTTGGTTTTATCAACTGGGTTGATACTAAGAATTGGCCACTGTAAAGACATTTGAAAGCTGACGTTTCAAGCGGTAGCCGTAGCCCTTCGTCGGAGTGAATCAAGCAATTGTGGGTTGTGTGTGGTTTATCTACAGAAAGATGGAACTACGCTAATTGTTGGTGCCTGGTAACGAGAAAAAGAACAGAATAAATTAATTGAACGTTACGAGAGGCGTCGTTGGTACCGTGAGGATTAAGAGTGCCGATTTGAAAAATAAATTTGTTCAAGAGTTTTGCAGCTTTCCCTGCTTCCTTGATGTAGGAAAAGGCCGCCATAAGTTGCATAAAATAAGTGTCTCGCGACCGCTTTAGATGCGTTTTTGTTGTCTTTATTTACATCAAGGTGTTCTCGGAATCGGTCGCCGATGTATAACTTTTTGCAAAGAGTGCAAGTTATGCAGTAAATGACATTGGCTGGAGTACAGGTTAAATGATCAGCGATCTTGATCGATCGCTTGGGTCTCGATATTTTCTAAACGTTGTGAGTGAAAGGACATGTTTTGCATCGTGCGAGTGCGCATTTAAAGGTTCCTGGTTGACCGCAGTTCAAATATGAATTATTTCATATATACATCACATAACTTCACTGCACGGGAAAAATTGAACTCAATAATTTGACCTTGTTCCCAATGTGTGGCTTCATAGCTCAGTTCGTAGAGCATCGCACCGGTATCGCGGAGGTCATGGGTTCGAATCCCGTTGAAGCCCTGATTTTTTTTCAGGCTTCTTCTTTCCAGTTGCTTAAATTGGAAAATTTACTGCTAGGATCATACTTCACTTGCATCTATAACCGCAGTTCAAATATGAATTATTTCATATATACATCACATAACTTCACTGCACGGGAAAATATGAACTCAATAATTTGACCTTGCTCCCAATGTGTGGCTTCATAGCTCAGTTGGTAAAGTATCGCACCGGTATCGCGGAGGTCATGGGTTCGAATCCCGTTGAAGCCCTGTTTTTTTTTTCAGGCTTCTTCTTTCCAGTTGCTTAAATTGGAAAATTTACTGCGAGGATCATACTTCACTTGCAGAAATGTAAATACTGTATACTTTGTACCTGGCAAGCGGAAATACTCGAATCAGTCACACGGAGATTGTTTACGATGAACGAGCACCCGATTGCAAATGTGTACTTATATTTGAGCTTCCTGCTTAGAATAAGTTAATAATGTGAGAATATTTAGCACGAAATCTGAAGGCTGATGTAAATATTTTAGTCCTATTAACTTGTGAGTCGAAACCTGGCGCCGTCACGCAACTTAGTTTGTACCGAGACCTGTTCAATCAGAATGGCATGGAATTTGTCACTGAAATATCTTTCTTTAAAACTCCCGTTGTTGATGAAAAAGGTTGGTTTTTAGAGGTCGAAAGTCAGCCAGGGAAATCATTTAAGGTATCTGTATAAAAGTTTATACGGCGTCGAACGCACTCTCATAATCTTTGATTACTGCTAGTACTACAAATAACTATGTGAATCTGTGGGTTTTGTAGTGTACACTGGGTCATAAACCGTTGCCGTCGATAGAAACTTTGGTATAAAGAAATGCTAAAGAAGTATCGGAAATGGAAAAAATACGTTTAAGAGCCGGATGAAACGAATTAACAGCAGTTATAGATTGATTGAGTTCCTCTCTGGCAGATATGTAGCGCCGGCACTGTCGTCAATATAGCGACGATAGAGTTCAGGTTTGGGTCCGTTCTATTGATTGAAAAATTGGTGTTCAATGTAGCCTACGAAAAGATTGGCGTAGCTGGGTCCCATTTTGGTACCCATGACTACACCATTGATTTGTTTGCAACTATTTGTCAGCGAATGTAAAACAGATTTAGATTTTTTGCATTATCAAATGCCGTCATAACATCAATAACCTTAATTTCAATCGTAACACCAAATTTGCCAACCTTTCCTCGGAAGAGAGGGCGGCACTAGAAAGTCTAAGCAAGCGCTAAGACATAATTGTCAAAGCAGTCGACAAAGGCGGCGCTTTGGTTGCTTGGCGGGCCGGCCTGTACCAAAATGAAGTTTTTACAGCAACTTTCAGACACCTCTTTTTTGTGCTTAAGATCACACTTCCACAAACCATTAAATTGTCAAGAGCGCTTTTAACGACCTTATCTAGTGGAACAGTTGTCGGCTACTGCTACTAATTTCATCATTACCACTCCTAGAACTTCGTGTATTTACTTTTTACCTAAACTTCATAGACCTAACAATCCAGATCGACCTATCGTTTCTGCCTGTAGTTGCACTACCGAACTCATATGCAGCTACTTTGACAAAGATATGGCACCTGTCGTCAGATCTTTACCGTCATACCGACGGTCAATACGCACATCGAATTTTTCGTGATTTCAATTTCGTGCATGGGCGAAGACAAACTTATTTTCATCATGGACAATACATCTCTTTACACCGTCATCCCTAATGGCGAAGGTCTTCTAGCTCTCAAACATTGTTTTGATTTACGAACTGTTAAGGAACCAAGCTCGGTAACACTACTACGCTTGGCTAAACTAGTGTTAATACTAAACGGTTTTTCATTCGCTGTACCAAACTGGAACCCAGCTCTGCCATTCAAACTGGACAAAAATATAGATAACTTTTAAGTCTGAGGTGCATTTCAAACAAGTGATCAACCGGGAACCTTTCAATGCGCACGCGCACGAGGCAAAACCGTCATATTCTTTCATTCACGGGACCGAAGCGATCCATCAAGATCACCGATCAATTCACCTGTACCTCAGCCAATGTTATCTACTGCATAACTAGCAATCTTTGCAAAACGTTATACATCGGCGAGACAGGTAGACAACTAGGCGACCGATTCTGAGAACACCTTCGTGACGTAGAGAAAGCCAACAAAAACACATCTAAACGCTTTAATCTCCCCAATCATTCTAAGCAACATATAAGTCTGCGGCCTTTCCCTACATTAAGGAAGCAGGGAAAGCCGCAAGACTCTTGAACAATTTTTTTTTTCACATCCGCACTCTTAACCCTCATGGTATCAACTAAGTCTGCATGCGAGCCAAGTGGCCCATCAGGCCGGAGCTTATCCCGGTTTCCTTAGCATTAAGCGACTAGGAGTATTTCTACTCCCCCCTGGATGGGATGCTAGTCCATCGCAGGGTTACCCCCCAGCATTAAATTCGCCGGTACCCATTTATACACCTGGGTGGAGAGAGGCAATGTGAGAGTAAAGTGCCTTGCCCAAGAACACAACACAATGTCCCCGGCCAGGGCTCGAACCCGGACCGCTCGATCCGGAGACGAGCGCACTAACCATGAGGCCACCGCGCCTCCCACTGGTATCAACTAACACTTTTCATTAAACTAATTTATCCTGTTGTTCTTCACGTTACCAGACACTAACCAATAGCGTAGCTCCATCTTTCTGTATATAAACCACACACAAACCACTATTCCTTGATTCGCTCCGAAGGGAGGCTAACGCTTGAAACGTCAGCTTTCGAATCTCTCTACGGTGGCCAATTTACACAGTTGACAATACCGAATTTAAACGTAGGCTGCCATTTTTTTCGCTGATTATTTTCACGAAGCGCGGTGGTATAAAAGAGGGTCAAAAAATGAATGGATTATGAAAAATTATTATGTTTATATATTATTTACGATTCATCTGGAAGATTTTACTTCTTTAAATTTTTGTGACGGTTGATGATGTGACTCAGGTGCTAGTCGGATGTGTGGAGATCAAGTGTTCCATGGAACCTGTTGCGGCTTTGACCTTGACGTCCTTCTATAATTATACAAGCACAGGAGCCCATTACTAGGAGCCTGCAACTCCCATAATAACCCAATGCAAAGGCATTTTTATAGACCAGCCTATTTTTAGATATCTTTCCCGCGAAATAGGCCAGTTCCATTCTACTTGTGCAAGCTTCGTTGACATGTTAACATCATGTCGACATGTCAACAATGGTCCATACTTTTGACTGTAATTGGTCACCGAGGTTCCTGTAGGGATCTAAATTCGAGATAAATTCAAAGTGAAAATAGATCGGTCTGTGTAAACGCCGTGAGAGAAATACGCTGTACTTACATGCTCCTAGTGATGGACTCCTGGTAAACATACATAACTGATAAGAAACGACTAATGCACTATCGCATCGCTAATAAATACCTCCAAGAGTTGATGAGGCCAAAAGAGTTCAACCTTTTTGTAAATTGAACCTTTTTCTCGATCACTCTTCACGTGAACATAAGGAGAAATCTGCTGAAGATAACTTTGTTCAGAGGATGCAGTCTTTAAAGGGAACTCCCTAGTTGGAAGCCCTGTTTTTGGATCCTTGTCCTTAAAGTGGGCCACCAGTCTGCGTTGCTCTCCATATCTAATTTCGCATATGGTGGACGTTGTGCTGAGTACGGAATACGGAAGAAGTTCCTCTCCAAGAATAAGGTTAATCAAGCTGCTTTTACCAGAGCCTGTTTCACCTTTAAATGTATTAACCTCCTATTAGTAGGTGGACTTCACAGTCGTCTCTAAATTGTTTAGTTGTTTTCATTAAATGAGGGGGAGGTAAGGGTTTGCGTTGATGCGGTTTTCCGTTATTTTTAGTGCCGTTTTGCGGTAATTTTTATCTTAGCTCGCGGTATTTCGGTTTCAGAACAATACTGAAGCAGTTTGCGGTTATTACAACCTATAGGTCGCGGTTTTCGGTGGAAAAAAGTGTCTGCGGCGATGACACTCTTTAGCACAGTCACCATCCGGTTGTTTTTCAAGCACGAGCCAATTGTTTTGTTTTACAACGCATCGGGGTTCATTATATCAGTTTATAATTTAACTCTGTGGTTTGCAATTACGGCCTTTTCCAGTTACTGCTTAATGTAACGCGCCAATTTCCTGAAATTCCATGCGGATGTTAGCTCGCACAGCCGTACAGCCTCTTGTTCTCGTTGCTTTGATTCAATGCACGACAAAGGCAACTGAGGTCGTCGAGGTCTCAACTAAAAGCGAAGAGGACGTAGTAATGAAGTGCGTGGTAATCCTCTATGAAGAAGAAAAGGAAGGGGAGAATTTCAGACAAAAGAACAGATTTCGTTAATTCCCCATTCCACAACTAGCATAGGGTCGTCCAAGATAATCAGTCACCCAATGCAAGACACATAGGATCAGTGACAGCGGTTTTCAAAGTCAAGGGAGGTATCTACACTCGTTCAAGTACATGACCCACATACTTGGCATTTGGTTAGTAGTAAATACAGTATAACTGTGTAGTACAATATACCATTAACGTTATCACAGTCTTGCTGACGTCAGCTGTCATATAGTGGGCTTCAATAAACGTGCGGTTTCGTTATTCGGGAAAAAATCCGATGCGATTTGCGGTTTTTTGGCGTATTTCTTTGCGGTTTTGCGGTTTTCGGACCCCCCTTACGCCCCCCTCTTAAATGTTGCTATCCCTCTAGATATATCAAGGGAAATCTCGATGGATCTCGAAATGCGTGTGGTGTTGCCTGTTTTTTAAAAGCTTTAAATTGCGCTTTAGATCTTTCCCGTTTTTTCATCAAGAAACTAGCTCTTCACAGTACGAAGTTCTTTTTCTGTTAAATACAAATTTTGGAATTCTTTCTGGGAGTAGTTGGTAATTAAATGATTTTTAAACTATATATTTGTGTCATCTACCTGCCACTAGAAGGAAATATTCTTTCCGTCTCAGTTGTGCTTGGTGATGTTCTATTTTTTCTTTGATGTTGCCCACGTTCTTCTGCAGCAAGGCGAGAAGTTTGTCATCCATTTTTTTCACGCAGTCCTCAGTATCTGAGCAAAGCTTACGTAAAGTTTGTCTTTTCAAGACATCTTCACCTCTTGCTTGTGTTAAAATGGAAAAGGCCTAAAACCAGAAAGCAAATGTCATTCGCAGCTGAAATCAAAAAGTAGAAATCTAAATGTATATTATAAGGGTCTATAAAATTATATAAATTACAAAAACTGATAAGATACAAAATAAGATTAACGGCGTTGGTGCGAGAGCAGTTAACCTAAGAGAGCAGATTTAAATGAATTAATGCTCGATTTACACATGGAGAGAATTCCAATCATTTAAGGATTAAAACAAGTTACAGATCTAGTGCATTTTCGAACTTACAAAGACGAAGGAAGCTTGCGACAGAATGAAGGAAGGCGACAGGGGACTGGGAGTCCGAGACTGGCGCAACATACACTCGAGACCACTACGTTTTAACCCATGAGAGCGGATTAACCAATTGTTACAGCATTCGCCTCTTATCACCGATACAGGCTATGCTTTACCCTTCTCTCTTTCCATAAGAAGGTTAGGAAATGACGACATTGACACCGAGGTCAACGACTACTGATATCTACTATCGAATGTCGTAAATTTCTAGATCTGTTCAGCACTCCTCTCTGTCTAAAGGTCCGTTTACACGGGCGATTTTTGTCGCGGCAACTCGATGAAATTTTTGTCGCGCTAGAGTTGCAACTTCAAAATCGCACGTGTAAACCAAGTGCGATTTTCAATGCGATTTGTCGCCGCGATATCGCAGGGGTTTCGAACATGTTTGAAACTTGATGCAACTTTAGCGCGACAAAAATTGCATCGAGTTGCCGCGACAAAAATCACCTGTGTAAGCGGGCCTTAAAAGCGGTGTCAGACCATATGTAATGAGAGCGTTCAGTTCTAAGAGTATAAATATGGTTCATATTCTCTGAAAATTATACGCAGAACTCGGCCATTTGCTAAGGACTGATACGAAATGACCAGAGATTTATAACACGCGTGCCAAGCCATTGTTTTGGTTATTTACCTTTTGTTTCGTGACGCTGTCGCTGGCGTCACTGTCACAGTTTTTTGACAACTCATTACTTGTAACATGATCGGGATGGACATCTAATGATCTACACTACCGTGTCGAGGAGGATTTTAGCTTACAAATATGTAGAGGTTTTGCATCAAGTTATTTTTTGTCAAGTTGATAGAAGAGTTACTTAGCAATAAACCTGATTGTCTACATCTAACGTCTAGGTCCGTTTTAAAATCAGCAAGCATTCACACTCAATAACCCGTTTCAATTCACTGCACTGGTAGATTCAATTACATTCGGACTTCTGGGAAACAACGGCCCTGTTCGCACTAAGACGAAAATTTGAGTTTTGCGTCTGCAGAAAAATTGAAAATTTTGTAATCACCAATTTTTTGTTTTCGCAATCCTGTTCGCACATGAAGAAACGAATCTTATTTAGTGACAGTTAACTTGATCAATTTACCGTCAAGATGTCGTGAAATGCGTGTCAGTGTCTTTTTTCGCGCGAAGTTTCCGGTCGAATTTGTGAATGAAAATGCTCCCCCGAAATATTTTCATGGCAATTTACTGCCTTTTGCTTTTCATACAGAACCTATTCTTGCTACATCAACAATTAGTTATAGTTTTGGTTGCTAGGATTCGCCTGTTATGTGGAGGTTTTAATTTAGCAGAGAAGACGCCTCCATCGCCGTCGTTTTCACCCACACTGGATATTTCCTCGCCCCGCAGATCCATCTGCACCTGTCCAGCTATATTTTCCTGAGATCTTGTTCCGTAGAAATATGCGAACGGGTAGAGAGTCATTCGACGATTTATTGAGGCTCTTAATATGTTCAGTGAGAGAACACTCGCGGGAAGTCATACGGTCACGTTCGCTTCTTAATCCATATGTTGCATTTGATGACCCAATGACGGATGGATGTCACGGAACAAAGGATTTCCTCGCCTGACAAAATTTTTACAGCCTCCAAAGCTAGCGGACGGAATCTTTGAAGTTTCGTAGCGCTTGCAAAAATTTTGGTCGGTGCAAAAAATCGTTCGCACTAGAAATGGCTTCGCGTTCACATTTTTTTTTTGCAAACCAAACAAAATTTCGCCTAGTGCGAACAGGGCCTTAGGTCTAAAATCGTTCGGGTACGAGTTTTATGCACTAAACATTATGGAGAAAGTAAGTGTCATATATCTTCTGTAATAATAATGAGGTTTCTCGATGCATCGCTGACTGAGCTGATCCACTTGCCGGATTAGAAGGCAACAATGTATAAGGACACAACACTCCCCATGGGCCTATCCAAAAGGGTTCTTCAAATGAAATACCATAAAGTAAGCTCTTCTACTTAAACGATTCCTGACTTGAATGGCATTCTTAACTTTCCGGTAAATTATTGAGGTGGTCAGTTGAGGTAAATTATTTCACTCTAGCAACCTATCAATACGAAACACAGTTCCCATCACTTCATCTGTTTTTTCTAGTAGCATTTTCAATATGTTCGAGTTGATGAATTCTTACCTTTCCTGCCGTCCAGCTGGGCTTATCTACTGACGCATTTAGTTCCTCTTTCACTTTAGCTTTCATCTCATCCAATGTTTTAAGTCCTTTACAAGAAATTCCTAGCGCCGCCATCGCTTGAACCATTTCCAATGCATCGTCGATTTCTTCGATGGTTTTTGTTCTGCCAGAAGCCATTTTACTAATCCAAACGAATTTAAGCGTACATAGCACAACAACAAGATGGGAAAAGGTAAATGATTACATTGCGACACACAGAATGCCTAGATTTCAAGGAACGTAAAGCATTTTTTCGTCCCTAATATAATAAACGAATCGGGCTGCGTCATTCTATGAAAACTGATCCAGTGGATACTACATCAAAGGTTCGAAGGTCATGCATGGCGATATAATCGTTACTTTGACATATTTTGTCCCGTCTGAAGACTTAAACAGAGAAGCTACGGTAAGTAATTAGTTTAGTCACTTTACTGACTGAGGCCGGCAGCTTAGGGGAATAGAATTCTCGGACGGGACGGGCCTTAGTCAAAAACGTGGACTGCAAAGTCCATGCGTCGCACAAGGGGTAAAATTCTGCCCGAGTGTGGGATGTAGACTGTGTGGGATGTAGCCATTTTAGGAGTTTAGTATTATAGAAAAAGTGCTTGTGAAATTTTTTTTTTGTCCGGTTCAGGAATCAGTCGACTAGATAGCAAAAATAAATTCCAGATGTTTACAATTTTTTTCCGGCAGCCATATTAGAGGACTAAGGAGGTCCTTTAACATGGCGGCTCTATTATTTTGTGCGGAACATTTCGGAACATATCTCAACTTTGGGACAACGCACGTAATCCTGGTGAAATGCCTGCTTTATTTATCGTCTATAATATCACAATTTCTTGACTTTATCCACTGCATTGTTCTTTATCGTTTAATGGCGTGACAATGAACACACTCTATAAACTATGACTGCTAACAGCAAACCTGAGTTACCCTGAGTGACATTCAGGTTAAGCGGGTGCAGGATTTCACTCCGATTGCTTGATAATGGAAATAAAAGTCTTAAATTTGTATTTTATCCCTGGTCTGCAGTCTGCGTTTTACCTTCAGTCTTTATATTTTTGCCCCCCGTACTGCCCGGATTCAAAGCTCCGCAAGTACTTCTCTTATGTCCAGGATTGAACGCAAGTATCGTTTAATTAGTACTTCATATTTGGCGGGGTTGTTTGACATTTCATGTTACTTCATATTTGACAGAATTAGGTGAGTTTTGGTGACTTTTTATCAATGAGGACACTTTGTGATGCTTATCATAAGGAACTTGAATCTCATCAGCGTACAATCCTGGACATATCTCATGTACTCAGTGATCATGACGATGATGTTAATGTTTAGAATATTGTCATATTATATAAACACTAGCGAAACACCAGGCTAGGTGAGTTCTCGCGTGTAAACATGGCATCTTCACACGTGAAAATAAGATGTTATTTTTACAAGTGAAAGGATCACAATTGCTATGGTGTTGCCATATGTTGCTTTATGATCGAAACATTTGCCCTCAAAATCTCTTCTAACACTATACTATGCACTTATTTATCCCTATCTTACTTACTGCAATTTAATCTGGGCCTCCACTTATGTCACCAACCTACAACGAATTTACCTACTACAGAAAAGAGCAGTCCGTACGATCTCTAAAGCTGACTACAAGGCTTCAAGTAAACCTCTTTTTGCAAATTTGAAAATTATTGATGTTTTTAGTATCTACTCTTTTCAAGTAAGTTCTGTCATTTATCTATATCATAATAATGCTTTACCTATTTCCTTTACTCAAACCTTTCAAACTGGAAGCCAAATTCATCAATATTCAACAAGATTCTCTGACTATTACCGACCTCATACCTGTAGAACAAATATTAAGAAATTTTCGATCCTGTTTCAAGGTCCTAGAATATGGAATTCATTACCGATCGACATCAAAAATGCCCCGTCTTTTACTGTATTCAAGCGTATGATCAAGCCATTTTTAAGGGTAAGAGAGAATGCAACCCAAATACCATAACAACCCATAACTATATTTTCCTCTAAAAGCACTTATATACCTAAATAACCCACTTTTTCATATTTCTTAAAATGCCGCCTAGTGTAAATTTACCCGTGGGGGGGAAATCTCTATTCTTCATAAGCTCGGCTTCTCGGAGATTTCCCTGCCACCATTGACCCTCCCAAGTAATTTGCAAATTTTAAATTTAATATTAGTTTACTTATTAATTATCGTTTTTCTTATGATTGTATTTCGTTGTGTGTGCAAAAAAATCAAAATAAAAGAATAAAATAAAACGCCATTGGTTCTTCCTCGGAAGTCTTCAGAAATTTTCAGAATATGTTCGCAAACGCTTGTCTGGCCTTCGGAAGACTTTTGGAGAATCTTCCGAAATCTTCGGAAAGTGTTCGGAAATCCGTTCAACTTTATATCTTACTCTTGATCGTTCGCTCGCTCACTAGTGCATGAGATATCAAGTTGAACATTGGAAGATAAATTCCATCTTATATTCATAGCTTATATTGGACGGTACAAGGTCCTTAACAGAAAGATCCTTTGTGCTTCTTAACATCTTCGCCAAATTTTCAGGCCTAATAGTCAGCTACGAGAAGACCGATGCACTCTGGATTGCGGATCTCTTGAAAACCCAACAGATAAAGTAGCAATAAATCAAAATATCAATTGGAGTATTCGGAAGGTTAAATCCCTCGGACGGAGTATTATTTTCGATTAGCAAGGAAGAAGCTGCCGTGCTAAATTACCAAGAGAAGAAGGAGAAAATCTCTTAAATCTTAAGTTGTTGGCTGCTTAGAAGATTAACTCTGCTAGGGAAGGTTACTGTTATTACATTATGCCATCTTAGCCAACTTCGCAATCTTATCTGATAGAAATACATCAACTTCTGTACAATTTCTTTGGGATGGGAGAGGGGACAAAAATGAAAAGAAGTGGGATGTGAAATGAATATAAATATGGTGGATTAAAAAGGTTAAATGTTCGATCCTTCAATTATGCTCTGAAATCAAAATGGGCAAAGAAGTATCTTGATGACAACAATCAAGCAAAATGGAAACTCTTTTTTGACTTTATTTATTAAACATGAGAGTAAATTACTTCTACTGGTAACTTGAAGTAAGCTGATATAGCGGGTTTAAGCATGCAAGATTCTTTTACCAAGGAAGTAATCGAAATCTGGTCAAATCTAACCCATGATGAGAACCCAACACAATCGGCAACGCGCCAATTTGGTACAACTCTCTTATAAGAATTGCAAACCGGCTAATCTTTTATTTGGACTGGGCTCGGGCGGGAGTTAATCAAGCCAAATACATCATCGGCTAGATCAAAAGTTTGACTTTTTGAAGTATAAGGATTTTAAAACTCGTTACAAAGTTAATACCACTTTGTAAAGGTACTTTGGTGTAGTCACCGCCCCGACAAAATCAAAAAAGTCTTTTCTGGACCAGGCCACGATGAACTCCGAAGACCAGCTTTCTCTTAGAGAAAAGTCACTATCGTCCTCATGCTTTTGCAAGGAGGCGTATAAGTTAATTGTCAACTCACTTCAACACCTGATAAAAGCCAGAGTAAATTATAGCCGACTGTGAGAATTACGAGAACTTGATAAAATGGGATAATTCATATATCTTTTCTTTCTATCGCATGAAAGAAACTTTCCAAATAATATTTAAGCTTCTTCACAGAAAAATTACAACGAATGATTTATGCAAATTGTTACTAACCTGTGCAAGTAAAAAATATTCCATATTCTTTGAAGAAAATGTAGCAAAATTAGTTCCTGCAAGGTCACCCTTATCAATCTCTTTAACCAAAATTCTCTTACCAATCTTGTCAAGCCTGACATTACTTGAATGAAAAAGAGGCGCAGATCTTTTTGGAACCGTGAGATCCGGCGAATCAGTCTGCCCTAAATTTGCTCATGATTATACTCACTAGCCTAGCCATTATTGTTTTTTCTCATTTGCATTATAATGTTACCCAGCATGTATTTGAGGGAAACACGAGCAATTTTGCCGTCTCTGTTCGAAACTGCTTTGCAACCACGCTGCATTACATTGTAATGCAAAGAAAAAAATAATCGTGAAAAGGGCTACTATGCAAAGTGCTACGCAGGTTTCGAGCAGTTCTCTGAAGTAAGCGACCAGAGAAGACAGCTGAAACTCATCGATCAGGGTAGTGCCAAATCCCATATTTTTCGGTTTTTCGTTTTAATTTCCTTCTTATAAAAGATAATCGTTTTCAGGGCTTTCATAGGTTCTTTGTATGGTCGACTTTAAACTAAATGACTTGAAGTCAATAACTTCCCAACCGGCGCCGCTTTGATCATTGAGATAAGATATATCACCGCCGGACTGCCAAACGTTTTCTTCTTTCAGCACAACAATCTCCATCGGTAGCTATAGAATCGAATCTTTAATATATCGTTTGTTTCACTTTGCTCATATCTCTATTATTGCTTGATCCATTCTAAGTTTGCAATTTAGATATATTTCGTTCCTCAAAGACGAAGCTCAAAGAACAAAACAGTTCTGTATTCCGAATAGCCATTTGAGAAACACGGACGGTTACGACTTCCGGCGTGCGTGTGTTGTTGTTATTATTACAGGTAAAATCCACAAAAACATAGCTAGTTTTATTTAATTTATTTGATTAATCAAGTTTTAGATTTACAATTTAAAAAAACCGCTCAATCTGAAGTAGGCTTAAAACAGAGTACCAGACTCCTTAAAAGTAAGCCGCCTATATTATTACATCGTAAATAAATCTATAGAATTAATTAAGTAATAGAATTATCTTAAAAATTACCATGAATGGACCAATGATTGGGAAAAATACAATGTAAAGTTAGAAAAATAGACTGACATATCATTATAAAAGGCTATCAAATTCTCACAAAGATTGACAAGGTATTTGATTATCTTATACTAAGAGGTAAATCATTCCACAAATGACTGATGCGAACAAAAAACGAGTTCTTAAAGACGTCAGTCCTACTGAAAGGGACATCAAGCGTTAAATAATCAACATTTCTAAACGGTTTAGAAATCGAAAATGTTTAATTTATATATATATATATCCATAAGACACTTGAAAAAGAAATTATCGTTAATTTCTCTGTGATACTACAAAGGTAATAAATTTAACTTACTAAGGCGCTCGTACTCAGAATAAACCCTTCCCAGAATGAATCTTGTGGCCCTGTGTTGTACCTGTTCTATGTTGTTGATGTTCCGTTTGGTATGAGGTGACCATACCACGCTAGCATACTCAAGGCACCAGCGAACCCAAGCAATATAAACGCAATTTCTTTGTACTAATATCATTGATGTCCTTGCATGTTCGGTAAGGGATGTTAAGCTTTTTTTGAGCTTTCGAGGAAATAACATCAACGTGATTATTCCAGCTTAAATTTAGGCTAACCAAAATTCCCAAGTCTTTTTCAACATCAACACGGTCTAACTTAATACTGCCAATTAATTAGGTAATTAATAGTCCCTATCATCAATTGATCTTATACGAGCCAACCTTGAAACTTTACACTTCTTGGCATTTAACTCCATACCCTAAGTACAAGATCACTGAAATAACTTATTCAAGTCATCCTGCAATTTTTCGCTGTCATCGCGTCCTCGGTCCAAGAATTAACCGAAAACACTTTGAGTCATCAGCAAAGAGGGGTAACAATGTTTTGTTTGAAATTGCATTGGGCATATCATTGATAAAAATGTCAATGTTCTAGTTCGACGCCTAAACAATCTTATTGGCCTAGCTGCTGAACGTAGGTTTCGTTTGCTATTCGTTACGAAAAGTCTCTATTTCGAGAACAAAAAACCGCGATGCGTTTTATTTACCAATTTCCTCACCTATGGTTACGTTTCGTCTGGGACTCGCCGGATCGTTTCGCTCGAAATAGTCAGACGGCTCCCAAGGTATCTGCAGAATTATTAAACTTTTTAGCCTCTTGAATATTAAAAGCGAAATGAATCTGGAAAACTATCGAGTGGCTACGAGCAGAAGTTCCCTCAGCGTTTCGGTCGGCTTGAAGCGAAATATGCATATGTTTCGATCTTCTTCAATTTATACACTTCGGTGCCTAGCAATGTTCAATCTCAAGCAAATCGAGACTACTTAAAGCGCGGAGTCACCGTTGCTGGAAGGCAGTCGACAAAATTTAAGAATATAAATTGATTTACCACTTCAAATCATCTCCGGTTGACAATTGCCTTCGTTTCTCTCCCATCAAACGCAGATGTTAGCGTACCGTCCACCAAAGCTGCTGTTGTTTGGAGATACAGCACTTATTGCGCTTCCATAACTGACGGAAGGACTATTTAGAGCCGTGCCGTCGGTTCCAGTTCACATACTTTGGGTCGTGGGATGTAAATGGAGGATATCAAGGCTTCCAGTGAAGAAAGAAACTACTGAAGTCTCGAAAAGAAAAAACAATACCCACAAAATGGAAAGGAGAAACAACATTTTAGATATATCATTAGGCTCAATCAAGAAACTGTGTTGGCTTTCATAAAATAAGACAGACACCCCGCTGTACTTTGCGGCTTTTAGGCCCGTTTACACGGGTCCGGACAAATTTTTGCACGGACGAATTTTGTTCCTGGACCGCCTGTTTACATGGATCCGTGCACATTCTGTTGCAGTGGTGTTTACACGGTTCCGTGCAAAGTTTAGACCAGTCGCGGTATTTGATTCCAGGCCATAACCGCGCTATCTGAGCAAAAAGTTTCACGGTTCGGGTGTTTACACGAGACCGTACAAATATGGAACCGTGCCGGTCAAAAAGTTGACCTGCTTTTTTCAGGTCCCAAACTTGCACACTTAGCCGTTAAAAAATTCGTCCAGTTCCCCCGGTCCAGTGTAAACGCAAGGTGGAACCGTGCAAGTTTTTGTCCGTGCAAAGATCTGTCCTGACCCGTGTAAACGGGACCTTAAATAGTTTTCACTGTCAAAATTAAATCGAAAACTATTCAGTGGATAATGTCAAGAAATTGTGATGTTATAAGAGATAGGTAAAGAAAATACTTCTCCAAGTTTGAGGTCTCTGAGTTTTCCTAAACTTCAGATGTGCAAATTTACAGAGCCCAGTATGGGGTCACCGTGTTGTGTACTCCGCCAACATGGCAGCCGTAAATTAGTGTAAGGTTCTGGAACTTACTTTGGTCATTTAGGCGACTGATTATATGAACTGAACCTACAAAAGTTGCAAAAGCACTTTTTCTAACACTTTGACTCCTCAAAAGCCTACATGAACATCACTACATACTAAGTAAGTGTATATTTTTCAACAAATACGATCGGGGCGGGATGTCACGCACCACCATAACTGTGAACTTCAAGCTATACTGGTTTCCAAACCGAGCACGCTTTTAATAACTTAAAAGATTGTAAACATATACAAATTTAGATTCTCATATGCCTGATGAGGATTAAAAACTTTCGTGGCTCTTAATCTTTGGATTTTGGAATTTTGATGGCGTCACGTGAAAACCATATATGGTATTTGTCTTCTGCAAACCCCACCTCCTACATTCTTCAGTAATTGCCTATGAAATCAGTCAATCAGTTCATGGGTCTTACGCAAAAATAGTTTCGGGTAAGGTCCTAATTCTGGTTATCGTAGTGGCTTTGCTGATGTTTGCTCATCAGAGTGACGCTTGGCGAAGGCGTCGCCGTCGCAGATGTCCAGTGCGAAATTGCCAGGTCGGTTCTTGGTCTTCCTGGAGTTCGTGCAGCGCATCGAAGTGCAGACAACAGGGATCACAAATCAGATCAAGACAACAAGAATCTCCTGCGTCTTGTGGAGGTGCACCATATCCTGACTTACAGAAAACACGGAACTGTTATGGCAATACACCGCAAGATTACCAAGTCAGTTCTTGGTCTTCCTGGAGCTCGCGCAGCGCAGTCCAGTGCGGACAACAGGGATCACAAAGCAGATCAAGAACGCAAGTATCTTCTTCGGCTTGTGGAGGCGCACAATGTCCTGACTTACACGAAAAACGGCAGTGTTAGGCCAATAATCCGGTTGATTGCCAACTAAGCTCGTGGTCGAAGTGGAGTGCCTGCACCACTCCTTGTGGCGTGTCAGGAACACAGCATAGTGCTCGTCAGAGGATAGTAACCGAGCAATATGGCGGAACATGCACGTCTACGTTTCGCAAAACACGAGCCTGCCCAGAACTCAGCTGTTTGAACGGTGGAAGTTCAATAGATGGAACATGTCTCTGCAAGGAGGGATATTCTGGATATTGCCGCGAGAAAGGTGGAGATTGCTGTGAGAAGGAAAAAGGTGAGTGATTTATTCGGAATGTTTCCGGTTTGCTACGCCTGAGGACCTTTCTGCTCTAAGAAACATGTTGTTGGTGCAAATGAGGGAGCGCAGATGGATTGCGTGGCTGCATTGTTAATATTAGCCTAGTTTGTTTTCATTGCCTTGAGTCTCCTAATCTACTTTTGCTTCGAAACGTCTGTTTGTATCGAATTGATTTAAATTTGTATCGAATCGGCTTACGATGACTACCACATCGAT